>CAUYQU010016341.1:0-23916 GCA_963574635.1 Cheracebus regulus
GGGAGTTCAAGACCAGCCTGACCAACATTGAGAAACCCCGTCTCTACTAAAAATACAGAATTAGCCGGGCGTACTGGCGCATGCCTGTAATCCCAGCTACGCGGGAGGCTGAGGCAGGAGTATCGCTTGAACCCGGGAGGCGGAGTTTGCGGTGAGCCAAGAACTTGCCACTGTGCTCCAGCCTGGGTAACGAGTGAAACTCCATCTCAAAAAAAAAAAAAAAAAAAATGTGATGTAACAATAGACACTTTAAGACATGAACATGCCGGCCAGGCGTGGTGGCTCACGCCTGTAATCCCAGCTCTTTGGGAGGCTGAGGCAGGCGGATCATGAGGTCAAGAGATCGAGACCATCCTGGCCAACATGGTGAAACCCCGTCTTTGCTAACACACACACACACACACACTAGCCCGGCGTGGTCGCGCAGGCCTGTACTCCAGCTACCAGGGAGACTGAGGCAGGAGAATTGCTTGAGCCCAGGAGGCGGAGGTTGCAGAGAGCCGAGATCGCGCCACTGCACTCCAGCCTGGCGACAGAACGAGTCTCCGTCTTAAAATAAAAAATATATTAAAAAAAAAAAAAAAAAAAGAAATTCACATGCCACACGTTTCCAGGGATCCTGAGACCACGGAAGACCACACTCAAGTCTAGTCCCAGTTAAAACCTGTTTTATATGTGAATTCATAACTAAAAGATCAGAATACAGATTCAAAGATAGGTTTAACTTAACAGTGAAGTGTTGGCCACAGACACGGGAACGTGGAGGCGCTTTTCGCACCTGGCCGGAAGGGGGCGCGCCCGGGACCGGAAGCACCGCCTCCAGGAGCAGGGGAAACGGGGCGTGGAAGTCTGTTGACTGCCGGTCCTCGCGCGCTCGGGCTCCGCCGCGGCCCGCTCCAGCCGAAGAGGCTGTTTTTGCGTCCAGCCAAACCCCGTCCCTTTCCCGCGTCGTCTGGAAGACGAAACTCCTTGGCCGGGAAAACAAAACCGCTGTGGCTGTGAGGACCGGGACTGGGGGCTTTGGGGGCCACGGCTGCGTGCCGCGCACCGGGCGAGGTCCTTGCCTCGCGGCGGTCCTGGCTGCCCCCACCAGGCCGTGGCCCCGTCCAGGTCTTGGGTCCTCACCAGGGCCGGAGGTGGACTGGCTTTTCCAGCAAGGCCTGGGGAAGCCCGCGCGGCCCCAAGCCCTGTGTTCCCTCCGAGGGCTGGGAGTCGGACAGCCTCAGAGGCCGAAGGGACAGCGAAGCTGCAAGAGCGAGGCCCGGTCCTGCCCTCTTAGCAAAGACTTTGGGCCGGGCGCGGGTCTCACGCCTGTAGTCCTGAGCTACTCGGGAGGCCCAGGTGGGCGGATCGCATGAGACAAGGAGTTCCAGACCAGCCTGGGCAACATGGCGAGACCCCCCTCAACCACCACCAACACCCTGTCTATACCAAAACATACAAAAACTAGCCAGTCTTATAGCCTGCTCTCAAAATAAATTTTTAAAAAATGGATGCTGGTGGGGGCGAAGAAAAAAGTGCAGAGGACTCCAGAGCAGAGCGTCCGTCAGGCCATGCTGGACATCCTCTCCGCTTATTCTGGAGCAGGGTCAACCCTGGAGTTGGGTGGCTCTGCTGGAACGCAGGCTGCAGTGCTCACCAGGCTTCAGCTTTGGATCTCAGCCACAGTTGCCCCACATACAAAATGGGTATAAGGCACTTACCTCTTGGGTTTGGGGTGAAGGTTAAATGAGATCATGAATGTAAATGGTAAGTTTGGAGCCTGTTACACAATACACATTTAATGAATGTCAACTATGGGTTTCTTGGTCAGGACTTGATGGGACATGACACAAAACCCTTGCCATTGCAGTGTTTTATCTTAAAAATGAGCGAGAGGGCTGGGCGCGGTGGCTCACACCTGTAATCCCAGCACTTTGGGGAGGCCGAGGTTGGCAGATCACCTGGGGTCAGGAGTTCGAGACCAGACTGGCCAACATGGTGAAACCCAAGCATTACTAAAAATATAAAAATTAGCTAAGTGTGGTGGCACTGCCTGCAGCCCCAGCTACTCAACAGGCTGAGGCGGGAGAATCACTTGAACCCAGGAGGTTGAGGCTGCAGATGAGGAAACGAGCTCAGAGAGCCTTCCAAGCTCCTACAGCTAATCAGTAGTAGAGCCAGGATTCAAAATCAGATCTGGGTGAGCCCAAAGCAGGAGCTGGCAAACTAAGTATCATGGGCCAAACCCAGCCCACTCATTGTCTGTTTTGGTAAAGAAAGTTTTGCTGAAACAAAATCAGACTCACTCATTTACATAACCCTGATGGCTGCCTTCAAACTATAATAGCAACATTGAGTCCCTGCAAACGAATCTATGTGGCTCTCAAAGCCTAAAATGTTTACTATCTGGCCCTTTATAAAAGCTCACTGGTAGACTTGTTTTTATATAGAAAAACTCCTGCTTGGAAGCCTGTTTACTTGCCACTTCATCTCTCTCCTCTGCTAGTATGCCACTGCTATTATAATATTGCAGTTGTCACTCTTGCTCCCAACAGGTGGAAGGACAGCATGCTTCTCATGAAAAAGACCTCAGCAGGACACACACAGAAATCCAGGCAACTGGGACAGAAACCATGGCCTCCAGGAAGGGAGTGGTCCGTCAGCCCAGGGATCGCCAGTACAGGAGCCCCTTTTTTGGAAGGAAGGTCAGAAAGATCCTGTGGCCTTGCTCTACCAACTTTTGGCAGCCTGCCTGGCCACATCCCTACCTCCCAGAGGCCTGTGCTCTGGCTCCAGGATGTCACCCTGTTCTCTGCAGGTGCCGGGAATGTTGGTTTTGCATAATCCCAGGGGCACCATCTGCATATTCCAGGGACTCCATCTCCGTAGTTACTCTGGGGGCTGTGACCACCTGGGTGTGAGTCTGGAGTGGGTGGAGAGAGGGGTGTGGCTGTTCTAGGATCTGCAGTGAGAGACTCTGGCTTAAGGGTTCTGAGAGAGGAGGCTGTGTCATGGGGTGTGAAGGAGGGACCTGAGACTCTGCAGCTTTTGGTCTTTGCAGACCAGTGGGACTTGAGGAGGTAGAGGAGGAAATCCTAGGGAAGAGGTTGAGGGGACTGTCATGAGCAGGGAGTGTAAACCCACACACGCCCAGCACCACATAATGTGAATATGAGATAGCGTTTACTGGGGCAAAGCCTACCTGCAGCAAAGTCTCAGAGCACACTGTTTTGCCCGAGGCAGCCTAAGACACCAAGGATGGCCCTGCAGTCAAACCACGTCCGGCTACTGACTCAGTGCAGTGAGAGGGACTGCACACTGAGCGGCATGCGGATGGCTCAACACACAGAGGTCAGCACAGAGTTATTCCGGGACTTGAGTGTGGTGTGAAGTTAAGGTGACAATTAAATGAAGCAGTGCTTTGGTAGGCTCATAGCAGACCAGGCTGTGTATTGTGAGTCGACATCAAGTGTGGGCTGGGAAATGGACTCAGGGTCTTGTTTCTCTGAAGAGAATACAATTTTTTTTTCAAGATGGAGTCTCACTCTTGTTGCCCAGGTAGGAGTGCACTGGCGCCACATCTTAGCTCACTGCAACCTTCATTTCCTGGGTTCAAGCAATTTTCCTGCCTCAGCCTCTCCAGTAGCTGGGATTACAGGCAAGTGCCACCATACTTGGCTAATTTTTGTATTTTTAGTAGAGACAGGGTTTTACCATGTTGGCCAGGCTGATCTCAACCTCCTGATCTCAGGTGATCCACCCACCTTAGCCTCCTAAATTGCTGGGATTACAGGCGTGAACCATCGCGCCCGGCCTAATTTTTATTTTTTGTAGGCCAGTTAACTTTATCACTGGAGGGTTGTAAACCAAATTTAGTGACACAAATGTTAATGAGTTCCAATAATAACCATCAGACCAGCTTTGACCATTCATTTAATTCCACCTGTAGAACAAAGAACGTTCTTGTACCTGTAACAACTCTACCGTGTATATGCACCTTCAATCACATGCATGAATGTACCACCACATGCAAAAAAACAAAACAAAACAAAAGCCAGGTTGTCCATTGGACAGGCTGCTCATCAGATTTTCTTTCTTTCTTTTTTGAGACAAAATCTTGCTCTTGTCCCCAGGCTGGAGTGCAATGGCGCAATCTACACCAACTGCAACCTCCACCTCCAGGGTTCAAGAGATTTTCATGCCTCAGCCTCCTGAGTAGCTGCGATTACAGGCATGTACCATCACGCACTCCTGGCTAAGTAATATATATATATATATATATATATATATATATATATATATATATTTTTTTTTTTTCCTTTGGTAGAGACAGGGGTTTCACCATGTTGGCCAGGTTGGTCTTGAACTTCTGACCTCAGGTGATCCGCCCACCTCGGCCTCTCAAAGTGCTGGGATTACAGGCATGAGCCACCTCGCCTGGCCTGTTTTTTTTTTTTTTTTTTGAGACAGAGTGTCACTGTGTCGTCCAGACTGGAGTACAATGGCATAGTCTCTGCTCACTGCAACCTCTGCCTCCTGGGCTCAAGTGATTCTGCCTCTTCACTAGCTGGGATTACAGGCACGTGCTACCATGCCCAGATAATTTTTGAATTTTTAGTAGAGACGGGCTTTCACCATGTTGGCCAGGCTGGTCTCGAACTCCTGACCTCAAGTGACCCACCTACCTCAGCCTCCCAAAGTGCTGGGATTACAGGTGTGAACCACCCCACGCCCGGCCAGATTTTCTATTGACACAGTCTTCTGACTTGTTTCTCTGTTGTGTCTTCAACTGGTAAGGAATGTTTGGAAAGAAATTGTTTAAATAGGAAAACTCTCTTATTGTTTATAGTTAGTGTTCAGAAGTCAAGGAATATGCACATATAGAACTGTATTTCTGGTGGCCTGGAAGCCAGTCCCAGCTCGGGTACTGAGTCACCACAGGACTCTGAGCAGTCCTTTCCCCTCTCTGCATCGTGTTTTGGCGGCCATAACACTAGAAGGCTGTTAAGTGGCTTCTGAGGGTCCTTCTATCTCTTTGGGTTTTGCAGGTTTCCTTCAAAATCTCCAGTCTGAGAGTAGGCTCCTCCGACCTTTGTTGCCCCTTCTAAAGTGTCCTCCTCTGCTCCCTGTTTAGTTCATCACAGTAGAGGATCCCACTTGCCCTTCTGTGGGCTTAGGTTGCTTCTTTCAACTCGATACAGTCCCAATGTTGAAGAATTCCTGTGGCCCTTTCGGCATCTGTGAAAATGCCATAGTAGTATGCAGAGATGTAGAGGTCACAAAGTTTTTCACATTCCATTCAGAATTCATTCCTTCCACCTTCATCTATAATCAGATCACATTCCTTTAATAGAGTTGTGGATCTTACAAAGCCTTATCAAAACCAACAGCTATCCATTAGAGTGCCTCTACAGTCAATTATGCTAATAAGAAATTCCCAGCAGTCAGAAGTACTCAGTGGGAATGAACATTTCAGGTAAGGATTTAATAGGCCTTATATTGTTGGTGGAAAGAAGTTGGCTTTACCAAATGGTCCAGGTGTAACTTCTACTTTAGGCTCTAGAATGGTTCATCCCTCTCTACTGAAATCTAGTCGAGCTCCATTTTCTAGGACTATCATAGTTGATGGAAATAGAAATTCACTTGCTGACACATAAGTAGAGGAAGATGCTACAGCTTTGGCTAGGGACAGAGCTACTAATAAGGACCAAGAAGTGATTGAAAATGAAAGTTACAGAACAAGAAAGCAGACCACGAAACATGATGCTAAAATGAGATAGCTGAGTGATGATGTGGATGACATTTCCTTGTCTTCGTCATCTTCTGACAAGAATGATGTAAGTGAAGACTTTAGTGATGATTTTATAGATACAGAAGACTCTAACAGAACTAGAATAACTCCAGAGGAAATGTCTCTCAAAGAAGAGAAACGTGAAAATGTGCCACCACAGGATATACTTGATTCCCCCAAGGACAATGAAAAAGCCCTCAGTTAAACTGATGAATGGGTAGATATAAGTGTCTCTGGTAAATATTACTAAGCTTAAGTTTCTTTGCTTTCTTTTAGATAATATAACTGAACTTACATTTAGGATGATCTTCAGACAGAGTTCAAGTTACTATCAGTTTTATGGAGGGATGGATCTAGACAAAGTTGGACTGGGGTAACATTTATTTTCCTTGTGACTTTTGCTCCATACCCCATTTTTCACCGTATCTAAAACAACCTTAATAAAACCACTCTTAATCTTTGTTGTTCTTTGGCTGTTATACACAGGCTTATTCCTGCTTAGTATAGACAGTACTTCTAAATGACTTTTCCCTTGCTTACCTCAACCAGTGGTATGACATCCATCAAACCGTCTCTTCTCTTAGGGTAGCATATCATTGCTATTTGTTAAGACTAAAGTCGTACCAAAGGGTAAAATGAGATAATATAGGTTGTGTCTAATCTGATTGATTTTTTTTTTTTATCCTAAAAATTTTTTCTTGTTTAGGAATTTTTGTAGATACACATCCAGAGGGAGCTTTATTTATTTCTTAAACTGAAGAAAGTGAAATAATATCTGTTAAACATTTCCTCTGACATTCAGTAACAGGTTATCCTGTTACTGAATGCTGGAGAAAATGTATTTGGTGTTTATACGCCCATATGCTTGAAAATAGAACAAACTGAAGGGATTGGATATAGACATGTGGTATATCCAGTCCCTTCAGTTTGTTCAGTTTGTCCCATGGTATAATCAGATCAATGCATAGAGATGCATGTGCAAACCTTTGATTGTCTATAGGTTTTCTAAAAGTGACTGCCAGAACAAGTTTATTTCCTTATAGGGAGGCAATTATGAGTACCCTACATTATTTAATCTATGAAGTTAAATAGTGTACACAGAGGAAAAGGAGTTTCCTGGCAAATGTTTAAAAATAAGTATCTTGGGAAACATAGGAATATGAGGCTTTACTTATATTTTTGGAAATATTACAGAAGTAAAAGATGACTAAATTTTCTTTTTGTCTATTAGAAAATATTTCAGTAGGTTATTTTAAAGATTTTGCCTCTTGGTGTTTTCATTGCTTAGGATATAGAAAATGCTACAGTTATGAGTGCTTTTTTTTTTGAGCCAGCTTTTTTGCTATGATATATCAAATTATATGCACTTATATTTTTAGGACATGAGAAACAATTATATTTTTGTCAGTAATCTTTTCTCTCTCTCTCTTTAAATGAAGACAGGAGTGAATGTACAAAACATACTTCTGGGAATAATTTGGTTTCACCGGATACAGACTACAGAGCTGGTTCTTCATTTGAACTCTCTCCATCTGATAGCTCTGATGGAACATACATGTGGGATGAAGAAGGCTTGGAACCCATTGGAAATGTTCATCCGGTTGGGAGCTATGAGTCCTCTGAAATGAACAGCATAGTATGTATGGATTTGTATACTGTTGGAATGTTTTGTTTACCCTATTATAGAGAGACTTGTGCTATAATTGATTTTTTTAAAAGGTTTATGAGTTAACTTTACTACTTTGAGAAATGGGAATTCATGTTTCTTAAGAGCCTATAAAATATCCGACCCTAGTAGGAAATAGAACATGAGAATATATGACATTTGACTTAAATATACTCAACATGTTTACATAGATATTCGTCATATATACATACATATGTACATTCTATATTGGTAGGTTAATCTATGCCAATGGTTCTCAAAGATAGTGGGGAGGAGATCAATGACTAGAGGTGGTTTTGGTTGTCATATTGATGAGTGCTTCTTGGTATCTAGTGGGTAGATGGCAGGGATCTTGTTTAACATCCCACAGTGCACAGGACAGAGACCACAATGAATTATTTATCTAGCCTAAGATGGCAGTAGTGCTGCTGTTGAGAAACCCTGGCCTGTGCTCTACTGAGGTAACACTGAAGTGCCAACTCTCAGTGGGATAACCCAATAAAAGTTTGTTTTTTACTCTTAGAAAGTCTCTTGTGGGTCTGGACAGCCCTCTAGGGCGGTTGCCTTTGCTGATCTAAACTGCTTTGATTTTGGGGCTTGACCATCTTTTGAGGTCCCTTCTTGTCACTATGACAGAGGAAGAGAGTGCCACACGGTCTCACACATATAATTACTTGCATTGGCCTGCAAGCAACACTTGGCACTTCCATTCATGATCTGTTGACCAGAACTAATCATGTGGTCCCACCTAAGTACTAAAGGGACAGGAAGTGTAATCTTCCTATGTGCCTGGAAGGCAAGGGAACCAGGTATGGGTAAGTGTTAGAAGACCTTCCTTGAATTTATATGTGCATATTTTAAGAAACAGTAAGTGATATGGATAATATGCCATATAGGTAAACTATAATTAGTACGTTTAAAGTGACTCATTGCAATTATTCAGTATAAAATATTGTATGGGAAAATTGATAGTCTTTGTGGATATATTAAATTCCAAGTGGATTTCAGGCAGTATAATTTTCTATACTCCTATAAACCTTTTCTTTAAAAAAGCCATTGTTACCAGAGGCTTAAATAGCACAAACCTTTTTTTAATCTCTATCAACACCTTTTATACAAACATTTAATTTAGAGAGAGTATCTTCATCTCATTAGCTAAAGGAGGCTCAGAAAAGGTAACAGTTTAAGGCCTTTGTCTTACTAGGACTTTTAAGCAAACGTGATTGTTGTGCAAATGTACACGGTTTCCAGCAGATGGCAGCAGTGAACCACTTAGTACCCGACAGTTTTTAGAGGCTAACAATCTTGAGTTTATTGTTTAATCACAAAATAGCTTTCTCTAAGAGTTCAGAATGCATCTGGATTGACTGTTAGTCCTTAAGATCCATGAGTTTCCCCTTTGTTCAGTAGGTTTATGTATATGGTATGGGAAACAACAAAAACATTTATTCTGTGCTTTGGAACAAGACAGTGTTCCTAATCTAAGGGGAAAACAAAGTCTGAGAAAGGACAGAGAATTGATGGCAGAAGTTGAAAACAGTGTATTGAATTCTCCTACGGTGCTATTGGAGTTACCGTTTTTGCTTTGAAGTTCTGTGAATTATTTATTCTGTATAAATTTTAGGCTTATTTTGTTAGGTGTGTACCTGTTCAAAATTGTTTTTTTGTGTGTGTGTGAATTGGACTTTCCATCACTATTTAGTTATCTTCTCTATCTCTAATTATGTTTTTTGTTTTCAGACTTCTTTTTCCCAAATATTAATATACCTTACCAGTTTTATTTATATTTTTTCCCTTCTTTTACTATCAACCTTTTTGATATATAGCAAATAGTTGTTTAACTATTTTGTTAACGTTTTTAATTTGTCTCTTTCTTTTGACTAGCGAGTTTAAGTTTTTAATTTTGCACTTATTGATATCCTTGGACTGTATTCTGCCATCTCATTATTTTTATTTTTATTTAAATTGTCCTTCCCCCCCTGCCCCCCCAAAAGTAGTTCAAAATAGTATCTCTAACTTAACCCAAAGACCTTTAGCATATTCTCACTTTTCTTGGTCTCTACAACGCTGCTTCTTCCAGTCCAGGTCGAGATAAGGAGCTTTCACTAGAATGTACATCAACTGTGTCACTTCTGACACAGTTTAGTTCTACCCACTATTTATTTCTGCTGACATTGTTTTTATAGTTAGTCTTCCTTTTTAAAAGAAACAGTGCCTTCCTGTTCCTTTCAGTCATTCTCTTATTCTGCAAGAACTTTATATAAATGAAACCATAAACATGTACTCGTTTATGTCTGGCTTCTTTTCATTAATATTATGTATTTGTGAGTTGTAGTTTCTTTATTCTTGTTGTATCATATTCTTTTGTGTGAAGATACTACAACTTATTGTTCATGGGCATTTAGGTTGGGTTCCAGTTTTTGGCTATTAGAGTATGCACTATTGTGAAGATTTTGATGTATGTTTATATTGGTGCACATTTATTCATTTTTGTTGGGAAAATGTGTAGGAGAGAGATTCCTGGGTTATAGGCTATGCTGATGTATAAAGATGCTGTCAGTTTTTCAAAGTGATTGTGCCTGTTTCACTCCTCATTGGAAGTAAATGAACATTCCAGAAATTTCACCTTCTTCTCTACACTTGGTGCTTTCTGATTTTTTGTATCTTTGATATTCTGGAGTGGATATAGTAGTATTGCATTGAGATTTTGTCTTATATTTTTTGATAACTACTCACAGAGCACCTTCACATGTGTTTATTGGGCCATGAGGTTATATCCTCTTTTGTCAAGTGTCTTCTGTTGTGTTATTTTGTAGTTTTTCTTAACGATTTATAAAAATTCCTGATATTTTTGGATATAAATCTTTTATTTTGTGTAAATATGTAGACATTTGTATGCATGTGTATATTTACATTTTCTATATGTAGATTATATTCTCTACTGCGAGTTGCTTTTGAAATCTCCTAATAGTGTCTATTGATGATATAACTTAACAATTTTGTTATTGTCCAATTTTACAGGTTTCCCCTTTGTTGTTACCAATTTTTTAAACTGTTAGTGAAGTCTTTTCCCACCTTAATATCATGAATATTTGTTTCAGTGTTTTACTCTAAAAGCGTAGAAACATTTTTTGTTTTTTGTTTGTTTTTTGGGAAAGACTTGCTCTATCACCCAGGATGGAGTTCAGTGGTACAATTTTGGCTCACTGCAACCTCTGCCTCCTGAGTTCAAGCAACTCTCCTGCCTCAGCCTCCTGAGTAGCTGGGATTATAGGCACCTGCTACCTTGCCCGGCTAATTTTTGTATTTTTAGTAGAGATGGGGTTTCACCATCTTGATCAGGCTGTTCTCAAACTCTTGACCTTGTGATCCGCCTGCCTCAGCCTCCCAAAGTGCTGGCATTACAGGTGTGAGCCACCGCGCCCGGCAAGCGTTACTTATTTTTAATCTTTTACATTTAGGTCTGTAGTCCATCTGGAAATTATTTTCGTGTATGGCGTGAGAGAGTGGTCAAGATTAATTTATTTTAAAGTCATCTTTCCCCTACTGTACTATAGGGTCATCTTTGTCATAAATCAGTGACTGCATATATAAATATTTTATTGCGTAGACAAATATTTCTGTTTATTTTGTCAATTATATGTTGTTTTCATTATTGTAGCTTTAAAATAAATTTTGCTGCCTGGTAGTATAAGTCTTCCAACTTTGTTCTTTTCCAAGATTTCCCTAGCTCTTCTTAGCCTTTTATATTTCCAATTAAATATTAGAATGAGCTTGTCAGTTTCCAGAAAAGACCTGCAGGGATTTTGAATGGGATTGCATTGAATTTATAGATAAGTTTGGAGAGAAATAACATATTTATCATGGGGATATAGTCCTCCATTTATTTCAGACTTTAGAAATACTTCTTGCTAATGTTTTGTACTTTTCTATAAAATGTTGCACATGTTCGATTTTGACACTCTAAGTGGTATTGTTTTTATAATTTTATAAGTTTTTGTTGTCTGTACAAATGTACCTGATTTTTGTTTGATGAGTTTTCTAGTAACCTTGTAAATTCACTTGCTTTTTATAATAATTTGCCTGTGGATGTTTTTGGAACTTGTATATACACTATATAATCATACCTTTGGCAAAGTTGCCTCACCACCCCAGGACTACCCCATACATGAGTTAGGACCACCAATATAATGATGAATTGAAATGGTGATAGAATTTCAGAGGGAAAGCTTTAAAAGTTCACCATTAAAATTTTTGTGGGGGAATTGAGGGGGGTTTAAATCAGAGTATGGAAATTCTCTTTTGTTTGCTGAATTTTTGTTGTGAATGAGTATTAAGTTTTACCAAATGCTTTCTCTACATAATGAAATATATTTTTCTGATAGTGTGGTAGATTGCATGTCTTGATTTTCATATAGTAGAATACCTTTCCATTCTTATAATACATTCACTTGGTCGTGATGTATTATCTTTTCAAATGTTGTTAAACTAGATTTTCTAATTTTTTATATTTTAAAATTAATTTTATTTTTTAAAAAGAGATAGGGTCTTAGTATATTGTCCAGGCTGGCTTTGAACTCCTGGGCTGAAGTGATTCTCCCCCCATGGTCTCTTAAATAGTTGGGGCTACAGGTGCATGTCACCATACCCAGCTCTGCTAATATTCTATGATTTTGTGTATGTTCATGAGCAAGATTATTCAGCTCTGTAATTTTCTTTTTTGATGTTCTTGCCATGTTTTGGTATCGAGATCGTGCTGGCTTTATAATCCGTTGAGAAGTGTTTCTTATTTTTCTGTCCTTTGAAAGAGTTTGTGTACAACTGATGTAGTTATTCCTTAAGTATGTAAAAGAATTCACCAGAATTCAGCCTTCTGAACCTGGGGTTTTCTTTATGAGAAGTTGCTTTTTTTTTTTTTTTGGAGATGGCGTCTCGCTGTCACCAGGCTGGCGTGCAGTGGCGCGATCCCGGATCACTGCCACATCCGCCTCCCGTGTTCAGGTAATTCTCCTGCCTCAGCCTCCTGAGTAGCTGGGACTACAGGCAAGCACCACTACGCCCAGCTAGTTTTTGTATTTTTAGTAGTGACGAGGTTTCACCATGTCGAACAGGATGATCTCGATCTCCTGACCTCATGATCTGCCTGCTTTGGGCTCCTAAAGTGTTGGGATTACAGGCCTGAGCCACCGTGCCCAGCCGATGAGAATGTTTTTAATAACATTTAATTTTTAGATATTGGCATATTAAAATTTGTATGTATATTCATGTTGGTTTTTGAGAATTAGTTCATTTCATCTAAATTTGTTATTTGTTGGTGAAAGTTGTTTAGGATCATCCTCTTTTTAAGATCTTTAGGGTTTTATAGTGACGTCTGCTTTTCATTCCTGATACTGGTAATTGGTATTTCCCCTGTTTTTTTTTCTTTTCCAAGAATCAAATTTGGGCTTTGCTGATTTTTCTATGTTTTGCTTATTTTCTGTTTTTATTGATTTTGGTTTATATCTTTATTTCCTTCTACTTTTCTTTAGTTCAATTTGTTTTTCCTTTTCTAAAGTTTTTGACATGGAAACTAGATAATTGTTTTCTGGCCTTTCTTCCTTCTCTGGCATGTGAATGAATTCTCACAAAGAGAAGGCTTTATTATTTGGGAAAGAAAGCATTCAGTAAGCACTCTAGTACTAAATATAGCAGTTTTCTTTTTTTGTGCCTTGTTTTAAAATTATGAATTCTCAGGCATGTTGTATAGGCTATTTTCCTTAACACATTTATATATCCATGAACAGTATACAGTATGGTTTTGTATGTGTTTTACAACTTTGGTAAGTAATACATAATATTCTACAGATTCCTTTTTTAATCTCAATTGTATATTTTTCTGTATATGTATATTTATATTGTAGTTCGAATTCATTTTTATTACTTTATAATATTCTGTCATTTGAATATACCAGTATTTTTCTGTTCCCCTGATAATCGACATTTCAGTTATTCTTTATTGCTAATGATAATGTCTACATGGTGTAGCAGTGAACATTTGGATTCAATTCTTTTTGATCATGTAAGTCAATTTCTTTAGAATAGAAACCTAGCAATAGCATTCCTAGCATATAAAACTAGGAATAGTGTATTTTCAACTTTATTAGGTATTACCAAACTTCTCCCTAAAATGATCCTACCAGTGTATACCTTCCAGTAGAGGATGAGGATTTCTGTCACTCCTCATCTTAACCCCATATGTCATCTGACTTTAACATTTTAAGCAGTCTGGTGAGTGTGAGTTAACACATAATTTTAATTTACATTTATACCATTATTGATTTTGTCATTTTTTCGCATATTTTATTGGCTGTTTCGTTTCCTTTTATGTAAATTTTTTAATTCAATGATTTTTTTCAACTGGATTGTTTTGTCATTTTTCTTACTGGGGAAAAGTTTTTTACGTGGTTGGAATTTAATTCTTGTTAAATGTGTTGCAGAGAATTTTCTCTAAGCCCATGGCTTCTGTTTTGTTTTTTGTATCTTTTTACCATTCATAGTTTTTAATTTTGACAAATTTAGTAATGTTTTTCTTTATGGTTTTTGCTTCACATGCTCATGTATACGTGTGTGTGTATGACACCCTTTCCCATCCTAAGGCCATGCAGGTATTTTGTTTAATAAGAGGTATTATTACATAATGATTAAGAGCCAGAGCTCTGGAACAAGCTAAGTTAAAACCCCACCTCTGTCATGTACTTGCCATGTCTCCTTGGATTCTCTATGATCCTTTTTAAAAAATATAGATGATAATTGTACCCACCTCCAGGGCTGATGTTAGGAAGTCCACCTGGATAGTATGACAGGCATATGATTCCCTTATGATACTGGTTGTTGAGTATTTTGAGTATCATCTCTGATTAACTCATAGGATTACTATGAACAATAAACAAGGTCATACATATAAAGTACTTATTAATGCCAGGGATATAACAAGAGCTCAACAGATGTTCGTTAGGTTATCTTCTAATTGTTTTGTTTTACATTTAAGATTTTAATTCATCTGAAGTTGATATTAGGTACAGTAATTTACACTCATTAATATTCCTCCATGATATACTTGGGGTACTATGCAGAAAAGAATGTCACAGGTTCTAAGATTGCTTCTTGTTAGATAACCTGCTTGAACGGTTGGCCCTTGGCTGGTAAACAGTTCCCTACAGTGATATAAAACTTTTCATAAATGAGAAGAGTGTGGTAGGTTTGCTGTGCCTAAACTGTTTGCACAAATAATGTGATTTATGCTGAATACCTGATTTCCTTCTGGGAGTCTGGAATTTTGGTATGTGTGAGGCAGAGTGTACCCACATGACCATCCCCCAATGAAAACCTTGGGAGCTGAGTTTCTTAGGAACATCCATGGTGGACAAGACTTCATACTCTTTGCATGTGTTGTCACAACTGATTGGTAGGGGAATTAAGTACATACTGTGTAACTCCATTGGGAGAGGACTCTTGGAAGCTTACACTTGATTTTGCCCCATGTGCCTTTTCCTTTCTTATTTTGCTTTGTATCCTTCTGCTGGAATAAATTTTAGTTGTTATTATTACTGTATGCTGCATCCTTTGACTCCTCTTAGTGAATTGTCTATCTTGGCAGTGGGCTTGGGGACTCCTGACACAGGTACTGATATGAAGTTATTGTTTACTGCATGATAGCATCTTTTTTTTGTTTGTCATCTTTTATACTAATCCTTTGGAATAGCTATGGACTAGCTATTACCTTTGGTTTCAGACTAGGATAAATTCTAGAGGAGTTGAGTAAATTGGCACTGATAGTTTGGGAAGTAGTTTACTACTTGTTACACTCTCTGTCTGGGGTTCTTGATTTTCAGCCATATATCTGCTCAGGCTAACTCAGAATTTTTGAACTCAGTAAACTTTTGATATTTAACTTTCTTGAAGATTAAATATACCATTTTTTTTCCTGATAAATATTATTAGAATCATATTGTATGTGCACAGTCTTAGGCAAAAACCATTTTTTTCTTTTGTAAGCAACAGTGAGCCATTCTCAGAATCTTCTTTGCAGCCATGCTGTGACCAGTGTGAGAGCTCTCATTGAAGAATAGTTAAACTACAATGTCATGATTGATTTTCTAACACTAAAATATTTAGGAGGTGATAATTTTAAATCATCACATTGAGTGCCTTTATTTTTGGAATGATTTTTATAGGAGGCCCAAAGAAGTATTTGAATCAGATGATCACTGAAAGTATCTGGCTTTATTTTTATCAGTCTTGCTTTATCTTCATTTAGTGGACAAGTTTAATTCCTTATTTAAATGAGATTCTTGTTCACTTTAAAAAGTAGATCCAGAAACTTACTTGAATGCTTTTGACACACCAATAAGTAGTTATGCCTTCATTTTGATGAGGCTAACACATTCACATTTTGTTATACATTTCTTTATCTGTGTCTTACTAAGGGGAGAGCTGACTAAATTTGGATTTTTACCTTGTAATTGATGTAGCTAGACTTTATTGAGATTTAAATGTCTGCTGAATGTCATAATATTCTTAGCAGTGTTTGTATGGGTATGTGAGTTCCTTAGATTATTTGTACTGAATTTTGGAATTTCTCTAGTCCAAAAATATAGAAGAAGAATATAAAAATATCAAGCCTGGCTTGTTTTTGCCTTATTTAGTTTTGAGTTTTAAAATGAATTTAGGAAGTTTTTAATTGCTCTCTAATTTTGTATCTGTGCCATTTTACTTAGCTTGGGTTATACTCTAAGAAAGAGACCAGAGATGCTTTAATCTAACATGTATTCACATATACTGTCTCAGGTGGTTGCACCTTGTCTACATTTTGCTAGTTTTTCACTTTATTTAATACTATTATACTACTGTCAGACTGTTCTCATTAAACGCTGGTGAGATCATATTGCTCTTACTTTAAATCTATATCTTAATAACAAAGATCAGAGCAGAACTAAATGAAATGACAAAATCATAAAAATAATCAGTGAAATGAAAAGTTGGTTCTTTGTAAGGATAAACAAAATTGATAGGCTGCTAGCTAGATTAGCCAAGAAGAAAGAAAGAATTCAGATAGGCATGATCAGAAGTGATAAAGGTGATTTTGCAATTGATACCATGGAAATATAAAAGATCATCAGAGACTACTATAAACATCTCTGTATGCACAAACTAGAAAACCTAAAGGAAATGGATAAATTTCTACAAACATATAACATCCCAAGATTGAACCAGTAAGAAACAAAAATAATGAATAATGAAATGGAATCGGTCATAAAAAAAAAATAGCAACCAAAAAAAGCCCAAGACCAGACAGATTCACAGTGGAATTTTACCAGGCATTCAAAAGAGCTGGTATCAATCTTACTGAAACTATTCCAAAAAATTGAGGAGGAATCCCTAACTCATTCTATGAAAGCAGTATCATCCTGGTACCCAAATCTGGCAAGGACACAACAAAAAAAAACTACTGGCCAGTATCCTTGATGACCACACATGCAAAACTGCAACAAAATACTGGCAAACCAAATCAAAGAGCAAATTAAAAAGATCCATCATGATCAAGTGGGTTTTATTTTAGGAATGCAAAGATGGTTCAACATATATACAATCAATAAATGTGTTTCACCACATAAGTAGATTAAAAACAAAATCTGTATGCTTATCTCAATATATGAAGAGAAAGCATTTGTTAAAATCCAGCATCCCTTCATGATAAGAACCCTAAGCAAACTAGGCATCAAAAGAATGTACCTCAGAGTAAGAGCCCTATATGATAAACCCATAGCCAGTATCATACTGAATAGGCAAAAGTTGAAAGCATTTCCCCTAAGAACTGGAACAAGACAAGGATATCCACTCCCATCACTCTTATCAACATAGTCCTAGCCAGAGCAAACAGGCAAAAGAAAAAAGTAAAAGTCATCCAAATTATAAAAGACTAATTAAAATTATCTATTGGTTGATGACATGATCTCATACTTAGAAAACCCTAAAGATTCCTCTGAAAGACTTTTAGAATTGATAAACAACTTCAGTAAAGTTTCAGAAAATTGATATACAAAAATTAGTGGCGTTTCCATACATCATCAGTGATCAGACAGAACCAAATTCAGAGCTGAAATCCATTTACAGTAGACACACACACACACACACTCCTAAGAATACATTTAACCAAGGAGGTGAAAGACCTCTACAAGGAGAAGTACAAAACACTGATGAAAGAAATCTTGAGTGATACAAACTGATAAACATTTCATTCTTATGGATTAGAAAAATATTATTTAAATGACCATACTGCTCAAAGTAATCTACAGATTCAAGGCAATTCCCACTAAATTATCAACATCAGTTTTTACAGAATTAGTTTCTAACCTAAAATTCATGTAGAACCAAAAAACAGGCTAAATAGTCATAACAATTCCAAGCAAACAGAACAAAGTCAGAGGCATCACATTACTTGACTTCAAACTATATTACAAAGCTGTACTAACCAAAACAGCATGGTACTGGTACAGAAATAGACACATTAATCAGTGGAACAGAATAGAGAACCAAGAAGTAAAGACACATACATATATCTGACTGAACTTCGACAGAATCAACAAAAATAAACTATGGGGAAAGGACACCCTATTCAATAAATGGTGCTGGGCAAATTGGCTAGTCATGTGCAGAAGAATGAAACTGGACCCCTGTTTCTCACTATACCCTAAAATTAACTCAAGGTGGATTAAGGACTTAAATGTAAGACCTGAAACTATAAAAAATCTGTGAAGAAAACCTAGGAAAAACTCATCTGGATATTGGCTTAGGCAAGAGATTGAGTAAGACCTCAAAAGTAAATGCAACAAAAACAAATAGACAAATGAGACTTAATTAAACTTCTGCACAACAGAAGAAACAACAGAGTAAACAGACAACCTACAGAAAATGAGAAAATATTTCCAAACCATGCATCTGAAAAATGACCCGTATTCAGAATTTACAAGGAACTGAACAAGAAAAAAATGTATAACTCCATTAAAACATGGGCAAAGGATATGAACAGACATTTCTCAAAAGAAGACATACAAGCAGCCAACAAACATGAAAAAAACTCAATATCACTAATCATTAGAGTGATGCAAATCAAAACCACAGTGAGAGTCCATCTCATACCAATCAGAATGACTATGAAAAAGTTAAAAAATAACATGTTGGTGAGGATGTGCAGAAAAGGGAATGCTTCTAACACTCTTCATGGGAATGAAAATTGAAAATTAGTATAACCTTTGTGGAAAACAGTACAGAGATTTCTCAGAGAACTAAAAATAGAATTACCGTTTGGTCTAGCAGTCCCACTACTGGACGTCTACACAGCGAAAAAGAAGTTATTATATCAAAATGATATCTGCACTTGTATGTTTATCAAAATAAACTATCAAAATAGCAAAGTCATGGAATCAACCTAAGTGTTCATTAGTAGTTGATTAGATAAAGAAAATGTGGTATATATACACCATAGAATACTATGCAACCATAAAGAAGAATGAAACAGATTGGGCCCAGTGGCTCATGCCTGTAATTCCAGCATTTTGGGAGGCTGAGGCAGGCGGATCACTTGAGGCCAGGAGTTGAAGACCAGCATGGCCAATATGGCTAAACCCTGTCTGTACTAAAACTACAAAAATTAGCCAGGCATGGTGATGCACACCTGCGATCCCAGCTACTTGGGAGGCTGAGGCACAAGAATCACTTGTACCCAGGCAGAGGCTGCAATGGCAGAGACTGCAGTGAGTTGAGATAGTGCCACTGCACTCCAGCCTGTGTGACAGAGCAACACTCTGTCTCAGAAAAAAAAAAAAAAAGAATGAAGCTGTATCCTTTTTAGCAACATGGACAGAACTGGAGGTCATTATTCTAAGTATAATAACTCAGGAACAGGAAGTCATATACTGCATGTTCTCATTTGTAAGTGGGAGCTAAACAGTGGGTACACGTGGACATAAGCATGGAAATAATAGACACTGGGGACTTCAGAAGTGGGGACGATGGATGGGGGGTTAAGAGTTGAAAAATTACTTATTGGGTACAGTGTTCACTCTTTGGGTGATGGGTTTCTACGAGCCCAAACCTCACCATTATGCAATATATTCATGGAGTAAACTCACACATGTATCTCATGAATCTAAAATTTAAAAAAAAATCTGGCCAGACTCGGTGGATCATGCCTGTAATCCCAGCACTTTGGGAGGCCGAGGTGGGTGGATTGCCTGAGTTTAGAAGTTCAAGACCAGCCTGGGCAACATGGTGAAACCCAATCTCGACTAAAATACAAAAGATTAGCTGGGTGTAGCAGCGTGTGCCTATAATCCCAGCTACTCAGGAGGCAGAAGCAGGAAAATTGCTGGAACCTGGAAGGCAGAGGTTGCAGTGAGCTCAGATCGCGCTACTGCACTCTAGCCTGAGCTATAAGAGTGAGACTGTCTCAAAAAAAAAAAAATGTATCCATGTTCAGGGCCCTTTTCATACTGCTGCTACCTTGCCTACATTCTTGGGCTAAGACCATTTGAGATTACTTATATTTTTTCTTAATGCTCCCATCTATTCCTACTTTTATATTCAGGCTATATTCAGACTTATTTTCTCCCCTCCCCGTAAGGGTTAACTGTTCAGTGATGAGACCCCAGAGCACTTTAAATCACACCCTGATTTTCTGCCTTTCTCCTTCCTGTTACATCATGAAGACTCTTTTCATCTTTTTGTGCTGTGATACTGCCTTAGTGTGTATAGGTACTCGATAAATGGTTCTTTCCAGTTAGAATCAATTACTCCATTCTTCCTACATCTAATCATTTGCTTCCTCCTACTTTTGTCACTTTATTTTAATTTGTAGTATACTACTTTGTATTGATCTTCATACCTGCACTGAAGTAATTTCGAAGACAAGGACTGGACTTGACTTCTCTTTTTCTTTCTTTCTTTCTTTTTTTTTTTTTTTTTGAGATAGAGTCTCACTCTGTCACTCAGGCTGGATGGAGTGCAGTGGTGTGATCTTGGCTCACTGCAACCTCTGTCTTCCGGGTTCAAGCAATTCTACCTCAACCTCCTGAGTAGCTGGGATTATAGGTGTGCACCACCGTACTCAGCTAATTTTTTGTATTCCTGGTAGAAACAGGGTTTCACCATGCTGGCCAGGCTGCTCTCAAACTCCTGACCTCGTGATCTGCTTGCCTTGGCCCCAGCTAAGTGCTGGGATTACAGGTGTGAACCACCGTGCCCAACCTGGATTTTTCTTTAGTAAAATTCTCATTTTTTGATGCTTATGCCCCTTTACTTCAGGTTTTATCGTATGTCCTGCATCAGTATTAAGTTTCTTCTCATTTATATGTATTTAGATTATATTGCTTTAGTTTAGAATAAAGTCTCAAATCTTGGTTTGTGATCCATAAGGTTATTTAATGGCTGGACTTTTCCTTGTTTACATTTGTCCTGTTGCCGTGAATTAATAGCCTTTTAAAAAATCTTTTCTACTGAGGCCACTGTAGAGTGTTATTTTCCCCTTTCATTCATCCTCATGAAGTGGTGGGAAGGGTAGGCTAGATGGTGTTGATGATCTCTACAAAGTGGTGCAGAAACCAGTGTACTTGTACCTGTTAAAAATAACCGCAGATAGTACAAATGACTCCTCCTACCCCCTGAGCCATTTAAATATAAGCTTCCTACCTGAAGTCCTATGGCCTTCAGATACTTTAATGCAGTGATCCCCAAACTTTTTGGCACCAGGGACTGGTTTTGTGGAAGACAGTTTTTCTATGGACTGGGGTGCAGTTGACGATGGTTTCAGGATGAAACTTTTTCACCTCAGATCATCAGACATTAGATGCTCATAAGGAGTGTGAACTCACGTGTGCAGTTCACGATAGGGTTCACTCTCCTATGAGAATCTAATGCTGCTGGTAATATGACAGGAGGCGGAGCTTGGGTGGTAATGCTCCCTTGCCTGCTGCTCACCTCTTGCTGTGCAGCGTGTTCCTAACTGGCCATAGACTGATACTGGTCCATGGCCCAGGGGTTGGAGACCCTTGCTTTAATGTATATTTCTTGGAAACAAGAACATTTTCCTATATAATCACAGAATAACCATTCACATCATGAAATTAACATGGATACATTACTGCCACCAAATTCTTGGACCCCATTCAAGTTTCTCCATCTGACCAATAATTTATGTATATATACACACACACACACATATATGTATATATATATTTAGTTGACAAATGATCCTTTATTGAAATATTTTCCTTTGTGCTTCTTAACTAGCTGAGCATTCTGCTGCACCACTATTTATGTTATCTATGATCTCATGAGGGTGGTGGCCATCACCATTGCAGCCCATAGATAAGGCAGTCCCCAGGATCTCTTTAATGGTTCCAGAGAGAGTTCTCTGGCTTAAGGATAGTGTCACATCTTCGAGCAGTGTTGACAATCTCATCAAAAGTGATATTTTCACCTTGTTTAATATTTTCCTGTTTCTTTTGGTCTCCTAGCCATTCCTTGAGGGCTTTGATGATCAGTGCAGAGGCAGAAGGTACTGCCTCAAATCTGGGCCTATCTATTCTGAATGGTCAGTTTTCCTGTAATTCTCAGACTCTTCCAGTTGCTGGTTGCTTTGGCAACATCATCACCCACCTTTTTTTGGAGACAGACCCTGGGCACACATCTTGGGGGCCAGTGCAGATATGGCATTGACTTTACCTTGGTACACTTCAGGTAAACAACTTTGATCTCATTGGGGTGGAACTTCAGCAGCATGGTGGAGGCAGCTGGTGTCAGATGAACCTGGATTCGGTGCAACCAAAGAGAGTTGCACCTTGGCTTCCTGTGAGCGAAAAACTGAAGGCAATAGTATCTTCTATAGTAAAAAGATCTATGTTAGAATCACATGATGGTTTGGCATATTATGGACTTTAGTCTCTTCAGTCTCCTGGCCAGTGAGTGCTCCTTCAAACAGGCTTCTGTGCTTTTTTCTTCTATCATAATTCTTTGAGCACTCCCTTGCTCTTTTATACAAGATGTTTTAGTCTCATTTTGCATTTTTTTCTACCCTAGGCCTGGAATGAATGATTTCTTCTAGAGTCCTCGTTCTTTTTATTGGGAAATATTATTTTAGAGCCAAGTTTTAGGGGCTAGGTATGCTCACTGCTATCGAAAAGTTGCTGCTCACAAGCATCATCAGTGGTGAGAGCTGGGGAATATATATATATATAGAGAGAGAGAGAGAGAGAGAGACACATACACATACACACACACAACACATATATATGTGCACATACATATTAATATTTATGTCCACATTATATATTTTTAAAACCATGAATTCACACTAATACGTCCAGTTCTATCCTAATACCACAGGATTCAATTCTAATTTTTTCCCTTTCTATATTTGCAACCTCTATCTCTGATATTGAGAAACCTAACTTCCATTATCCTTAAAATATTTACAGTTACGCATCACTTAACAATGGGAATATATTCTGATAAATGTGTTAGGTAATTCCATTGTTGTGCAAGCATCATAGAATGTACTCACACAAACTTAGATGTTGTAGCCTACTGTACACCTAGTCTATATGTTATGAGCCTGTTGCTCTTAGGATACAAACTTGTATAGCATATTACCTTTCTGAATACTGTAGGCAGTTGTAACAATAGTAATTTGTATATCTAAGCATATCTAAATATAGAAAACGTAATGCACTGTACTATGATGTTATAATAGTTATGACATCATTATGTCACTAGGCAATAGGAATTTTTCAGCTCCATTATAATCTTAAGGGACCAGTTTTATATGCAGTCAGTCATTGACCAACGTGTCATTATATGGTGCGTGACTGTTCTTACTTGATTAACCTCCTTTGTAACCCACTTCATTTCTGCTACCATATCCTCTTCCACGTTGAAGTCTCATTCTGTTTGGGGTCTGAAACGTCTACACTATTATGCATGGATTATTTGAAGAAGGATTTATGGAGATGATCTTGGACATCTTAATTTTTTTTTTTTTTTTTTTTTTGAGACGAAGTCTTGCTCTGTTGTCTAGGTTGGAGTGTAGTGGAGCGATCTTGGCTCACCACAATGTCTGCCTTTTGAGTTCAAGCGATTCTCTTGCCTCAGCCTCCCCAGCAGCTGGGATTACAGGCGCACACCACTGCACCCGGCTAATTTTTGTATTTTTAGTAGAGATATGGGTTCACTATGTTGACCAGGCTGGACTGGAACTCTTGACCTCAGATAATCCGCCCACCTTGGCCTCCCAAAATGTTAGGATTACAGGTGTGAGCCACCGCACCAGGCTGGACATCTTAATCTTAATAATATAGATGCAGTATAAATACTCTAAGAATTTCACATATATCTGGTTTCTTTTTTCTTTCTTATGGAGTCTTGCTCTGTTGCCCATGCTGGA
>CAUYQU010016343.1:0-58189 GCA_963574635.1 Cheracebus regulus
CAGGGCGCGCACAAGGCAGAACATCACTATTGAGAGTATGGCTAGTGCACCATAGAATGTCAGAGAAGAGGGAGAGAAAAAGGAACTGGCTTTACTGAATAGCTCCTGCAGGAAGGTGTTGGAGAGAGTGTGCACCTGTAAGGACCCAGTCCTGCCACCTCCTCAGAGGAGCCACAACTGAGCAAGGACCTCCTGCTAAAATGCGAGTGATTTCTTCTAGTTCTACAACCCTCTAAGATATCCCTGAACAACCCAACACTGCCCTTCCAGTCTCCCCTCCTGCACAGAACTGATCCTCGGGGCAGCCCTGCTGAACAGCGCTCTCTAGTGAAACTTTGTGTTCCAGCTGTAACTCCTGAAGACAGGACTTGCTGCGGCCACCAAGGATAGGGGCTTTTCTGCAAAAGACAGAGCCCACCCTATTCCTCCGAGCTCTGTTGAGTTCCTACTATGTGCCAGGCACTGTCGGCCACTGTAAAGTGCTGGCAGCAATGTGAGAGCAGGGGCCACATCTGTCCTGGTCACCACTGGGCGTCAGGGCATAATACTGCTCAGCATCTACTAGATATTCCATTAAGGTTTGCACTAGGGAACAAACAAAGAGCAAAAATAAATAAGATGCACTGCCTGAGTGTGGGGACTGCTGTGTTACTTCAGAGCACAGGGATGAGCAGGAGTGGATTTATGTCTTTTTAATGACGCTCAACCTAATGGGCAGCTGTGTATCATATTAAGCACAAGGATTCTGGCATCAGACTGCCTGGGTTCAATTCCTGGCTCTGCCACTTATTAACTCTGTGACCTTGGGCAACTTACTTAATATCTCTGTGCCTTATTTCCTCAGAAATAGGGAAACCTCATAGTGTTGTCATGAGGATTCAAATAATTAAAGTTTGCAAAGCACTTAAGAGAGTGCCTTGCACATTCTATGCACTATGGCAGATTTTGTTAGATAAATAAGGGGAAACTTGCTAAAAACTAAGTGAGGTCCAACAATAAATGGTTGCCTAATAAGGTACTGAACTGCCCACAACCAGAGGTATGGGCAGATGTATTAGCTCTTCCAGATAATTAATAATATCTATTACCTATTGAACAGTTAATATTGGCCAGAACTGTGCTAAGCACCTTACATTTATCATCCCATTTTGTCTTTACAATAACTCCATGTTATTATCACCACTTGACACAGGAAACAGGCTTTGTGATGGCCTGAGACCCCTCTGTTTGAGTGACAGATCTGGGATTCTATGGATTCTGAAGTGAGTCGTGCTCAGAATTCAGAGAACACTTGGGTGTCTGAGGTCACGCAGGGCATGGGAACCATGGGGAAAAAGCAGGTAAGCAATCTGTGGGCTGGAGGGAGGAGACTCCAGGGGCAGCCAGAGCCCAGGGCTTAGTGTTAAGGAACCCTTTGTGCTGGGGTTTACAGGCAGACTAAGAGTGGGCGGGGGCTAGAAGGTGCAGAGTATTTGCAGGAATCAACCAACCAACCAACAAACCGACCAACCAGCCCAGCAAGCCAGAGACACACTGCATTTGGCAGTGACTGAAAGGGAGGTGTTGGGAGGTGGCTCCATCGGCCGCACTGCAAGGCACCGGTATGGCTGGTCAGGGCCACTCTTCATAGCAAAATAGTATCCCTGCAGGGAGAAAGAGACAGAAAGTACCGGGGAAGGAGGGAGCAGCAGGTTGATGGGATGGAAGATACAGATGGGGAGCTCTCCTTGGGAAAGAGGAGACCAACCTTCCACAATAATAGCCGGATAGATAAGATGTGTGTAGATACATATTTAGGAGCAAAGAAGAAAGCCAAGGGGGTTCTGGCCTTGTCTTTACTGTGAAGAAGGAACTGAGATACAGTTACTGTGAAAAAGGAGCTGTTCAAGGGTTGAGGAAGTGAGTTTCAGGATTTGTGGGAGGCGAAGTTTGGAATAAACCTGAGCAGGTATGCTAGGAGAGCAAGCAGGGAAGAGAAATCTTGTTAAGTTGCAGGAGGCCCTGCTGGAGAGAGAAGGCAGGAAATTGGGCGACAGTTTGTAGTATATAGGGGAGGCCACTGTGAGGCCAGACTCACTGCTATTCAGCCCTCTGATTTCCCCACAAAGGCCCAAGCTCTGGGGCGGTGGAAGCTGTCCCATCCACCTAAGAGCAATCCTTTCTTGACCAGCCTCCCAGAAACTCTTAGGGTCCATGAGAGCCACCTGTGAAGGACACGCGGAGCCTTTCTGCAGCCCCGAAGCTCTGCTGTGGCTTAAACATTTAGAGCAGCCTCCTGTTCCCTCTCCATATTGACTCTGAAAAACATCAGTGGCCAAAGAGGAACGTGGCTGGAAAGTCCATGCTGCTTCCGCAGACCCATGGGACACCTCACTGCTCAAGCACTTCCCACAGTCATTTCCTAGGCCTCTAAGTGGGTATGGGATGAGCGTGACGTCACTTTCCAGGTGTGAAGGGTGCCTCTGTCAGGTTCCGTCTCATCAGCTAGAGGCAGCAGCCCTTCTGAACAGCTGTCTTGCCATCGGGGCAAGAAGTATCTGTTTCTGTGGTGTGTTCACCACCCTCCTACCCTGAGGGCCACTCTCATCGTTACCCCTACTGTGGGGGACCAGGTGGTTCAGGGCAGGGATGGCAAACACTTGGAACACACGTCTTGTCAAGTCCTAACCCGGCACCAAGGGCAGACCGCAATAATACATCACGCCTCATTGCTCAACACAGGGCTCCGGGCAGCATCAGGAAACAATTGCAGTGGGAACTCCAGACAGATTTTTTTGCCACCCCCATGTGGGATCTGTAGCTCTAGCACCTTCTGCCCTATTGTCTGTGAGGCAGCATGGCCCTCCATAAAACTATGAAAGGGTGAGGTGTGTCGTAGTCCCGTAAGGAGCCCCCTCTGATAGACCCCTAGAGGTGGGTTCTCTTCCAACCGTCATCCCTGCCCGGCCCCACTCCCCTCCTCAGGGGCCTGAGGAGCTGAGCAGCTAATCCCATCACTGACTGGTAATAATGAGAAAAGCGGTGGGTTGGAATCACAGCTGCATCTCTGCAACATTGTGGCTCTGAGGCTGTTTTCTCCTCCATGAGGGGTACTGATGACACTGACCTGTGGGTCCTTAGGCACAGGAATAAGGATCAGAATGGAAGAGAGGCCCTGTATTTATAAGATTTTTAAACTGCAATGATTTCTGACCTTCTAAGAACACCTCACTTCTAATTGCCAGCACCAACCCTCCCAGATATTTTAACAGAGCACCGTTTTTGAATCTGAAGGGAATTAACTCTAAGGGTGGATGTTTAAAATTGTGGTGCTATCTGGGGGTAAGCCCGGCCTTGTGGCACCCTTTGGATCCTACCTCACGCTGCAGCAGAGCTTACTTAGCATGGTGCTTCCTAGTCGATAATGGCGTTGTCACTTTAGTTCAGGATCCCTCCATTTTTATTCTAGAAGCATAGACTTGCTATTCCACTAGCAGTAGGCTTTGCGATTGTTCTACCTGGAGAGACCGTGAATTCCTCTTTCTCAGTCTTTCTTTCTTCCTTTCTTTTTTTAAGCTAAGGGATCATGATTAAGGGTGGCTGGTTGTGTAGGGAATCTGGTGGGTTAAAGTGCAGCCTGGGCTGAAAACACCCACAGCTGGGAGCATTGTCCCCATCTCTGTTGCCAGGGCAGAGAGACAACAGCCAAGCCAAACTGAGGGTTATTTTTAGTCTCAAAGATTGCAGCCTTTAAGAACAAACAGCCTAGGAGGACCTGGCAGATGAGCGTGGACCCGGAGGAGGTGTTAGAATGCAGCTGGTTGGCGTTGCCCCCAGCCCCTCCAGAAACCAGAGCTGAGGCAGTGTGTATTTTTCCTCGGGCTGACTTGCAGGGTACCCCGTGTGCCCCCGGGTCCTGTGAGGACGAGGTGTGAGCCCCACACACCATGACCTTTAAAACCAGCCTGGGCCTAACCTGGAACTGGAATGGGCTGTCTCTCTCCAACACCCACTGGCAAGAAGAGCCAACTTTGCAAGGGCCCCGCCCACCTTGCTGGGCCCTGTGCTCCTGCCTTCAGCCCCTCCTGCTGCCCTGGCCACCACCCCAGCCCCAGACTGCTGAGAGGCAGCTTAGAGTATCATTTGCTTCTTCCTTTCTCGTTTCCTCACCTACCTTTTCTTCCTTTACTCTCTGTCACACAAGTAATCCATATTCATGGTAGAACAAATTTAAAAATTGAGATAAGCAGAAAAAAAGAAAAAGAAAAATCACTAGGACCAGCCTACCCCTGCCACTGTGAGTGGGTGGGGACTGGCACTTGCTAATATTTGGTGGATATTTTTCCGGACTTTTTTCTATGCATGCTTAAATATAAGGCACTTATTTTTTTTTCAAAAGCTTGGAATCCCACCCATGGCCTGGCACTGAGGAGCCCGGACAGCCACTCATTCAGGAAGGACCTCCACCAGTTTGGAGGGTGAATATTATCTCCCAATCATGACCACAGCTCTGTGGCAGGAGGCTGTTAGGACACGACATTTCAAAACAGAATTGTTCTGAAATAATTTTACGTGGCTACAAAGCACAAATCGCAAGGGTGATGGCAGCTGCTGGACAGAGGAAGTATTTTTTGTGTAAGGTAGCGATGGTCGTGGTGCTTGGTGATAGTTTCTGCCTCTAGCATGGTGCCTGGTCTCTGTGTATTGCAAGGCAGTGTTTGATAAAGGCGGCTTTCCTCTCCATCCTCGCCCGTCCCGGCAGGAATCATTTTGCCTGTGTCAGGCGTTGTTTCAGGGGCCGCCTGATTCAGAAACTCCCCAGTGCACTAGCTAAGAAGATAGACTCTGGCCCGGCGTGGTGGCTCATGCCTGTAGTCCTAGCACTTTGGGAGGCTGAGGCAGGCGGATCATGAGGTCAAGAGAACGAGACCATCCTGGTCAACATGGTAAAACCCCATCTCTACTAAAAATACAAAAATTAGCTAGGCATGGTGGTGCACACCTGTAGTCCCAGCTGCTCAGGACGCTGAGGCTGGAGAATTGCTTGAACCCGGGAGGCGGAGGTTGCAGTGAGCCGAGATCTTGCCATTGCACTCCAGCCTGGACAACAAGAGCAAAACTCCGTCTCAAAAGAAAAAAAAAAAAGAAGACAGACTCTCAAGGAGGCCTGGGTTCAAATCCTGGCTCTGCCTCTAAATAACTGTGTGAGACTGGGCAAGCAGTTTAGTTTGTTTGTGTCAAATTTCCTCATTTGTAAAACAGGGACAAAGAATATGCAGCTCAGGTTTGGTGTGATAATTCAGTGAAATAAAACAGAACCCTCAGAGGAGAGCATAGCACATAGTGAGTATTCAGTAATCTGTCATTCTTCTGCAGTTGTTTTTTCAACTCTTATGAACAGTTCCTGTGTTAAAAGCACTTGCTTGGATTCCAGTATGATTTAGGGCAAATTGGTGGACCGACCTCTTTCTTATTTCACATAGGAGCTCAAGGCAGTTGGGGAATGAGAGAAGGAATAATTTCAGGTGCTTGGATATCAGGAGACTGAGTAAGTTTGCATTATGGGGTCACTGGAGCTCATTGACGCATTGGGACAGTGGTAAGAGCCCTGTTGCTTTCATTGGGACTCTCATAAACACATCACTCCAGTCGCTAAAGGTGGATCATGAGGACATCAGGGTCCAACATGCTATTCACGCTACTTTTGTGTACATGGGAGAGCTTCAATAATACAACATTTTTAAACATGTATAGATGTGTGTGTCCTGAGAAAAAATCTACACTCTATTTTACTTCCATACTTTTATTGAATTGTGTTAACATACATTTTATACAATGCTCACGAAGCTTTTTTGATCAAGACCACAAAAGCACTAAAAATGCATCCTCTTTGAACATACTGGTGTTGAGAGAAGGCACAGCTGGTCTGTGACAAGGCTTTCACTCTGGCGATCACATTTTATTGCACTGATGACATGCAGAATTCCTTAGCTGACAGGTGATGAGGACAAAGAGCAGACACCTCACTGGCACCTGGTGCCAGGCTGCCCACTCCCTGTGCCCTTCCTTCCAGTACTGGTTTCCAGCCCTTATTGTAGGTTATACATCTCCTGTCTGTGTCAGTGCCCAGCACATGGTGTACCCCATTAAAACTGAGAACAGAAGAGGTGGAGCTTAGGGACATTCATCCGAATCCATCACAGAACTTTCCACCTCAAGGTTGGGAGTTCTTGACATCTGTTCCCTCTCTCTTCCAGGCCAGCCTCACCACCCCTCTCTCTCTGGTCCTGGCAACCCCTCCAGACTTTTGTCAACAACATAAATGTCACATCGTTGTTACTACGTAGGACCAAGTTCCCCTTGTTTTTAGTGATCAATCATTCAGATGTTTGGGCTGGGCTTGTTGCTACCACCATTGTTATTATGAATAATTATAGCTGCAGATTATTGAGTGGCTATTGGGTGCCTAAGGCCAGACATCCATTGGCGTGGTCTCATTTCATCCATACAACAGCCAGTGAGGTAAGTACTACTGTGATTCCATTTCACAGATGAGGAAGCTGAAGCTTGCAAAGGTTAGTGTTACAGCCACAGAGTTAATATAATACATGGAAATTGTAATTCGAGGTTTCCTTATTCCAAAGCTCATGCTCTTTACAGTATGCTAATATGCGATTCTTTTTCCATCTGTGGAAAGAGGAGGATGTGTGAAAGAATGGCTTTCACTAGACCTGCAGTTCTGCTGCTGTTTTGTATGTATATGGTAAATGAGATGACCATAATGTGGATACCCTTGTTGTTTAGGTGCTAGTGTCTTATAAAAGGGCTCTAAGTTGTGTGTGTGTGTGTGTGTGTGTGTGTGTGCGCGCGTGCGCACTTCTAAATGCAAAGTGTAAAGGGAGTAAAGAGAGGTAGAGGGCTGTCAGGTAAGAAAATGACTCTGGAATTCAGCACACCTGGGTTCTGCCTCAGCTCTGACACTCATCACCTTGTTACCTTGAGCAACCCGCTTCCCCTCCCTGAGCCTCAGTTTCCTCGTTTGTAAAAGAGGAATTACAAAGCCCAGGTCACTGTTAAGTGCATTAAGTGAGATCAGTGGGTTCAGAGGAGTGCCCAATCAAAGTTGGGACTTGAAAGTATGGCTGTCCCTGTCCCACATTCTCTGGTGCAGGAGGGTTTCCCAAAGCAGCGTTGAGAAGAGAGAGAAGTGTGAGCCTTTGCATGGGTGCATGTACTTCACAAACCCTAACAATTTTTCCACGGGAAACTACCAGGTTGTATGTCGGGAGCTTTGGAGTGAGGTTTGGGTCCCGCCACGCCTTGGCCTCCCCAGCCTCTCAGGAGGGGCAGGTCTGCTCCCCCAGCACACCCTCACTGCTGGTTTCTTTTCCATGCCTCCCAACCTAACCAAAGGTCACGCCCAGCCCTCACTCTCTTTCCTGCCTGCCACTCAGGCCATAGCCACACAGGGCAGGGTGGCAGTGGGTGGGGCTGCAGGTGGTCTGCAGGTCCCAGAGCCAGAGGGGGCTTCTGGACTGAAGGGTTGGCCCACCCCTGCTGTGAACCTACTCTTAGAACACCAGGACTCCAAAAGCATTCCTGCTCCCTCTCCCAGCCAGACACATTGACCCACATAGGCTTAGAGACACACACACATAGGCACACAGAAACATAGAGATACAGACCCCCTACCCTGAAACATGTGCAGATATGCAAAGACACAGACATGCTGACATGGAGAGACACAAACATCCACATAGAGACAGACACACACAGAAATATGAACAGAAACATACAGACACACAGAGACCCAACCCACATACACAGAAACATGTACCGCTATGCAAAGACACACAAACACGTGCAGAGATGCACACACAGCCACACAGAAACACCCAGACACAGAAACTGACACAGATATGCAGATGCATGTAAACACATGCATAGACACAGAGACATAATACCATGTGAACAGGGTGTGGGCACACGCACAGGTTCCCTCCCACCCCACAGGTGCTGCCCTCTGCCCTGTGGCCCCCACCCCTGCGGCTCTGCCTGTTTGGTTTAATAAGGGTAGGTGAGAAAGGGTTGTGAGATTCCAGATATATTTCCCAGCTCCCCACACGCTCCTCCTGTGGTGCTTCCAGTTGAATATTCAGCTCCGGGCAAGTGTCCAGGGCCCCAAGCCCCAAGGCTGAGTCATACAGATGAAGATTCTGAGGCCCTGAGTTGCATTTCTAGATCCCTGGCCTTTAAAAAACATCGCAGGATGCCCTGGGAGGCAGCAAAGTTTCCCACAGAAACTCCACTTGGAGATTTAATTGCAAACTCCACTTGCAGATTTAATTGCAAGGCATTTAACTAGCATCATCTGGAGGTAATTTGGAATTTTCATTACCAGGCTAGAGAAAACTTTTTTTTTTTTTAGCCAAAAGAAGGGCTTGGAATATTATATTGTGTCAGTTATCAATCAGCCATTTCCAAGAGATTAAAAAAGTGGTGAGGCCTGTTTTACACAATATGTTAGAACAATTTACAACAGGATTTGGTCATCACTAGTGTAACCGGTATTAGCTGTTCCACAATGCTTGGGGCAAGAAATGACACATTTCTTGAATTTCTAAATCAAATCATTCTTAGACCCCACACGTACCAGGATCTCAGAAAATTCAATCCTGGCCTCTTTTCAAGGCCCCTCCTCTCCTTCTGTGCAGAACTCTGAGGCCTCAGGATCCTGGAAACTTGGGGAGGGGATCAGGTCTGTGACGGTCACTGCCCAGTGGCTCATTGTCCAAGCTCAGGTGGACCAGTAAAAGGCCGCTGCTCACAGTATCCTCTTCCAATTCAAGGCCACAGTGCAAGTGTCCAGTCCTCAGAAGCACATCACCCCCACCAGCCACTCTCCAGAGGCCTTGGCACCTCAGGGTGCTGGGTAAGAGGCCGGACACCCAAGGGTCCTGCCAGTCCTTGAATGACCTCCAGCCCTGGGGGCCCCTCCTCAGCCCTCGCAATCTCTAACTATAAGTGTTAGGTCTACAGGCCCTTAGAAAATCACAGAAAGTCCTTTAACTTCCCCCAGGGCGAGAGAAGCCCAGCTTGAAGACACCAAGGCCTCTGGAGAAGAGGGAAATCCCTCACATTCTTTTCCAGTGAGCTACAGAGGAAAAACAGACATGGTTCATTTCTCAATCGCAGTAGCCACTTAGTCCATAATTACCTGATTTACTTAGTAATCTTTACTCTTCAGGGAGTAGAGCTGTGGTCCAAAAGAAAAAAAAAATTCAAAAAACCAACAAACCCCTTCTTTGAATAAAGATGATGAAATCTCTTGGCTTCTGTAATTTTCAGAGTCCCTCTGGGACACTCCCATTTGGACAGGAATGGGTTCAATCCCACACAGCTTGGTGTCCAGTAGCTCAGTCTCTTCATCCCCTTCTTGGAAGAGTTGCACCCCTATTTGAGGACTGATGAGGGTGCGATGAGAGGTGACCCTGCAACTCTGGTAAACCCAGGCTAGCTCTGACTCATACTCAACACCACACAGGTGGTAGAGCTTAAGGCTGGAAGGAATGACTATGGAATCAGATAAAACTGAGTTTGAGTTCTGGCTCCATCGCTTTTTGGCTGTGTGACTTCAGGCAATTTACTTTACCTCTCTGCGCCTCAATTTCTTCCTTTCTAAAATGGGGGTGATAAAGTGCCTCATAGGATGATGTGGAAGCTAACTAGCAGACATACCAAGATAGTAGCGTAAATTCATGCTGCCATGTACACCCTCTGCTCCAAATACCCTCTGCTCTATATGTGATACAGAAATGTGAATTAAAAGGATACAGCCACATTTGAAAAACAATATTAGTGTCTCTGAGGGCAAGACCAAGATGCATCTAGGGTCCTAATGACATCGAGCCCTATTTGCCCATGGTAGTGATCAGCTTTCTCTTCATCCTTTTTTCATTCTTCCCAGCCCCTGCCCCACTCCTATTCCTTGAATCATTTCCTAAAATAAACAAGCTGCAGACAAGCCATTATGTCAGAGTCTGCCGTGTGTGTGTGTGTGTGTGTGTGTATATGTGTGTGTGTGCGTGTGTCTCGGGGTGACAGAGGCTAAGACAGCCGGAAAGGAGAAAAACCGAAGCAAAGCAAAAGGTAGAAAACAGAAAAGAAAATACGGCAGAAAGCAGTTAAACGATACGTCATTATAATAAATGTGAACAGATTACCTCTCAAATGAAACATTCTCAGATTAGACAAAATAAATGAACAAAGTTTACAAGAGATATACCTGAAGCAAAACCATAAAGATTGGAAATAAACAGAAAAGATACGCCAGTCCAGTGCTAACCAAAACATGAAATATATTGATATGGTTGAAACTGTGTGCCCCAAAAAGATGATGTTGAATTCCTAACCCCCAGTACCTCACAGCGTGACCTTATTTGGAAACAAAGTCGGTGCAGATGTAATAAGATTAAGATGAGGTCATGTTGGAATAGGGTGGACCCTTAAGCCAGTATGACTGGTGTTCGTCTAAGAAGATGAGGGACACAAGATGCACAGAAGCCAGCCATGTGATGGGGCAGGCAGACACCGTGTTACGCTGCCACAAGCCGAGGAACAGCTAGGGCTACTAAGCGCTAGAAGAGGCAAGAAAGGCTCCTCTCCTAGAATATTTGGAGGGAACATGGCCCTGCCAATTTCAGGCTTTGATTCCTCTTTGATTTCAGACTTCTAGCATCTAAAACTGCGAGAGAATACATTTCTATAAGTTTAAGCCACCCAGTTTATGGTAATTTGTTATGGCAGCCCTATGTAATTAATATACATATCTAACAATATTTACATCAGACCACATAAAATTGAAGATCTGATATGGTTTGTCTCCACCCACATCTCATGTTGAATTGTAATTCCCAGTGTTGAGGGAACGCTCTGGTGGGAGGTGATTGGATGATGGGTGGATTTCCCCCTTGCTGTTCTCATGATAGTGAGTGAGTTCTCCTGAGATCTGGTTGTTTAAAAGTGTGTAAGCACTTTTCCCTTCACTCTTTCTCTCTCCTGCTCCGCCATGGTAAGATGTGCTTGCTCCTTGTTTGCCTTCCACCATGATTGTAAGTTTCCTGAGGCCCCCCAGCCATGCTTTCTGTACAGCTTGCATAACTCTGAGTCAATGAAACCTCTTTCTTCATAGATTACCCAGTCTCATGTAGTTTTTTATAGCAGTGTGAGAACAGACAGATACAAGACCAAAACACTATTAAGATTAAGGACACTACAAAGTTATAAAAGCAACAGCCCATTAAGAATATATAATGGTCGTGAATTTGTATGCACTTAACATGACTACATTATAAAGAGAAGTTAGATTCATTCGTATTCACCATGTAATATATTTTTAAAATTAACTCATATATTCATCTCTATTATGGTGTAATATTTTTAAAGTGCTTTATCAGGACCAGACAGATCAAACAGACAAAAAACAAAAAGAGCAAGGATATGTAAGGTATGAAGAGATAATTTAGTAAACCTGATCCAATAAAGACATATGGAAGCCTGCGACAAAATAGAGAATATATATATATATATATTTTTTTCAAGCACATGTCAACCATTTTAGCAAAGAGAGTCCCAAGAAATTTCAAATAATTTATAGCATAGAAATCATACTTTCTATGCAGAATGCTATTAAATTAGAAACAAACATACTCCTAAGTTTACTGTGGATGAAAGGGAAAGTTTTAATAAAAAATACAAAATATTTAGGTTTGAACAACTGTAAAAAAAAAACGCTACGCAATAACACTTATGGAATGCAGATAAAGCAGTACCTAGAGACATAGTTATAGCTTTAAAACATGTTAGTAGCAAAACAGGATTGAAAATAAATGAATGAAAAGAACTCCAAAAACTATTGTAGAAAAACAAATGAGATAATACATGTAAAGTCTTTTGCATAATACTTGACACATAATAAGTATTTAATAAAAGGAAGAACATAATAAATGGAAATTATAGTTCTTATTCCATCCATATCTTTCCAGTGAAAAGAGCTTTTCTTCCCAGGACTAAGTTAAAACTTTATAAGTAACTATGGCACACCAAGAAAGAGATAGCTCTGTGCCTGGAACTTCAGAAATTAGTTTTTATAGAATTTTGCACAGTCCAGTAACATCCCAGAAAGCTAACTTCTCTGGCCCTGGTTTCAGTACTTAGGGAGTATCACCTTTCCTAAAGATACTGGTGATAAAACACTTCCCTGAAATTATTCTTCAGCAAAGGAGCGGCCTTAGGCTCTTAATGACAGGGTGTTTTTTCAAATAACTATTTTTTGACTAACAAAATACTATTTGGGGACCATACAAAACCCTCAAAGGAACTCAATCAGTGCTATTTTTAGATTGGAAAAGTGATCCCTTGACAGAATTTGTTAAAAGAAAGCCAAGAAATCATTAGTAGTATTTGACTTTTCCATCTATATTATTAAAAGTTTATATGTTCAAGTTGGCCCCAGAAGGTTTTGTCTAATTTTCTCATTTGGAAATAAAAGTAAAGCCTAGGTATTCAAGGTTGCTTTCTATCCAAGCATACGTATTCATCTACAAAGCAGAGAGGGCACTGGTGTCTTCCCTGATGTTCCGGGTCAAGCAGACCCACCTGTGGAGAAGGTAGCAGCTGACACTGAAACTCGCTTCAGTTTGTGCCTCTTTGGGCGGGCCTGTTCTTACTGTCCAGGAGGCTGAGCATGCCGGGCAATGAGGTAGCTTAGAAGGGACAGCCTTCACTGATAGGGGACAGTGAACTGCCTGGCCCTTCCCAATACAGTTTCCTAAGGATGCTTGGCAGCTCTTGGGCACTAGTTCTTGGGAGGGCTTGGTTCTGTCATCAGAGGGAAGGCCAGCATGTGTGCAGCACCTTGTTCTCGTCATATATCCCCCCAACACTCCTTGGGGTAGGGAGGGAATGTTCTGTTGCCCCCTTTAGACAAGTGAGGAGACTGTACACTCCCAGATTAATGACAGGAAAGGAGATCCATCCTTTGGCCTCTGGCTCACTGATGAGGGAGGAAGACCTGTGGGAGAGGATGCTTGGGACCTGTGGGAGAGGATGCTTGGTTCTCGGGCCCTCACCTCCTCCTCCTGTACCTTGTCTTTGAGCAAATTGGCTTCCCTGTGGGATAAATGAGCATAACCCAATACCAGCCCTCTTTGCTCTCAGATATCTGCCACACCCACTGCACCTTCTTGACAGTTGTGCAACTAACATACACTCAGCACGGAGCATCCATCCACACACGTATGTCTTGAGTGTTCACTATAGACTTGGTACTGTGCTTGTGGTTGGTACTTGAGATGTGGTGACAAATGAGGCAGACTCAGAGCATTGCTGAAAGCCAAGCTCGGGTATGTCTGCTGTAGAAGGACACATTTTTATGGAGAACAGGGCTGTGGTGGACAGTAAGGAAAGTAATGACCTTCTGTCTGGCTTCCCCTCTGGAGTAGCAGCTGAGCTGATTTCCTCCAGCAGTGGCTTTAAAACACAAAGCACAGGAGAGAACTACTAAAACCACAAGTCTGAAAGGTATACGATGCCACAGGGAACGTGTGGTTTCCCTCCTCATTCAGGAGGTCCCCAGGCATCAAGGTAGGCAGCAAGGGGGCTCTTAGACATCACTGTCCTATGTGCGGTGAGACAGCTGCCATCTGCACAGCCTTCACCTGGGCCTGCAGGAGCAGTCCCCAACCCCCATGCCTTCCAGCTGCAGACCCTCTCAACTGTAAATAAAGCCAATTGTAATTGACATGAGGGAGTATAAGATATCCAAGGTTGTTTCCAATTCGTTTTTTTTTTCCAGTCCTACTTTACACATTAGGTAATCATCACTTTCAGCCTTTCCAACGGAAAGTCCAGAGCACATTCTCTTGGGTGCCTGGGCAGAAATACAGAGGTTTCCATTTCAGGGTAATACAGAAACATTACCCTCCCCTGTTAATTCTGGTAATAAAAATTTTACATAGCTAGATCTTAGGGTATATGAACATGACCACAGAGTTTTCCCTTATGATTGCTACTTTTAAAATTGCATTATAGGCCAGGCATGGTGGCTCATATGCCTGTGATCCCAGCACTTTGGGAGGCCAAGGTGGGCAGATCGTGAGGTCAAGACATCGAGACCATCCTGGCCAACGTGGTGAAACTCCGTCTCTACTAAAAATACAAAAATTAGCCAGGCATGGTGGTACGCACCTGTGGACCCAGCTACTTGGGAGGCTGAGGCAGGAGAATCGCTTGAACCCAGGAGGTGGAAGTTGCAGTGAGCTGAGATCGTGCCACTGCACTCCAGCCTTGTGATAGGGCAAGACTCTGTCTAAAAAAAAAAATTAATTTAAAACATTACCTTATAAATTCATATGAATGTCAAAGCAAGCTCTTCCCAGTGAATTGTTTTTCCTTCACGAACTCCATCTCCAATAATGCTGCCCCACATGGAGATTTGTACAGAGACTTGGCAAGACAATAAAATGACCTCATTGGTTTGTTTGTTCTGGGTAGAGGAAGGTTGTTTCAGCTGAGTTCATTAGCTGATCATAAGGAAATCAGGCCCATTAGAAAACCACCCTGATGAGCAGGAGTGAACCACTGTGGTTAGAACTCCTTAGTATTAATGCCACATTCACAAACTCCCCTGCCCTCAACAGTTCATGAAATTCCGAAACACAAAAGTGAAAGACCTCAGAGTTACTGCAGTTCCCCCCGATTGGACTGGACCTCTGCAAGTTGTAAAGAGTCCCCTCTGCAACATGTTCAGAAAACACAAGTAGGATGGAGTTCTGGATACATGAGTACAATGGCTTCAAGCTCTGTGCCTCTTCCAAGCCTTTGCTCACGCTGTTCCCACCTTCTGGGAAACACCCTTCCCCGCTTCTGCTTGGCCAACATGTAGCATTCTCAAGGGCCATCTCACGTCCTCAAAGTTCATCTTGTGATCACTATTGGTAAAGACCTTAAGTATCATCTGGTTCTAGGAGCTACTCCTTTCTAAAACTGAATTTCTTCTATAATTTCTAGCAGAGTTGAAATACCATTGGTGACTGGGGACTCAGTCTCCTGAATATAACCCATTTTATCTTCATACAGCTACTTATTTATTTATTTCATGGCGTTTCACTCTTTGTTGCCAGACTGGAGTGTAGTGGCACAGTCTCGGTTCACTGCAACCTCCACCTCCTGGGTTCAAGTGATTTCCCTCCCTCAGCCTCCTGAGTAGCTGGGATTACAGGCACCCGCCACCACGCCTGGCTAAGTTTTATATTTTCAGTAGAGACGGGGTTTTGCCATGTTGGCCAGGCTGTTCTCGAACTCCTGACTTCGTGATCCACCCATCTTGGTCTTCCAAAGTGCTGGGATTACAGACTCGAGCCACCGTGCCCAGACTTACAGCTTTATGTTTAATAATGACAATTACTACTATTTGTTGCAAATGAACTTCTAATAGTTGACAAATGTTACAGGAATGTAATTCTCACAACAACCCTACAAAGGAAATACCTTTATCTCATTTTACAGAAGAGAAGGTCAAGTCCAAGGGAGGCTCCGTGACCTGCCCACCGTCACAGAGCGGAAAGTGGCAGAGCCTGGGGGTCTAACTCCAAAGACTGTGTGCCCTTTGCTGCAGCGCTGCAACCTCCAGGATTTCCTGGTGTGCAGAAATTTTTCACTGTCACAGGTGCACTCAAGGTAGAGTTGTAAAGCTGTGCACAGCTGTCAAATGACCTCTTAGAATTCTCAGTGCTTAGCGTCTGTCCTGCACACAACATAGCATGTAATGACCTAGACCTGCAGTCTTTCTTTGATGAATGTTTCAATAATTCAGTTTCACTCTCCACCAACACTGTAAGTTCCCAGAAGGTGGGACCATGCTGTATGCCCATTTTGGGTACTTAATTTTTTGTGCTTAATTTTCAAGACTTTTTGCATCCATTTCAGAACCTATTAGATGGGTGAGTAATTGCGGTTTTTGCCATTAAAAGCAATAGCAAAAACTGCAATTACTTTTGCACCAACCTAATAGTCTAGACAGCACTGAGCACATCCCACGTGCTGATTGATGGAATAGTGCTGGGGAGAATAGCAAAGAAGCAGGAGCCTTGAATTCTGGTTCCAGCTCTGCCACCACCAGAACAGTCCTCCCCACTTGCCTCAGTTTCCCTATATGAACTGGAGGATGTCTGCCACAACCACCTTTTGATTGGTGCTTTCCCAGTCTGCAGGACTGGTGACAAGGCCAGGAAGAACTAGCCCATTACTCAGACTGAATCATGCCCTCATGTACCCACCCAGGAAACAGTGACGATCCCCCAGAATACACAGCCGGGAAAGGGAGCAGGACATCATCCACAGGGCACAGACTAACTTCTGCCGGCACTCCTGGTCTATTCATCCCTTATGCTGCTAGGCCAGCAACAAGCAGAAATCCTGCACAATTCAGTCTTGCAGCCTCTCACTTCTTAGGAAGTTTCTCAATGTTTAGCAAAAGGTTTTTATACAATGTCAATGAGAAACAACAGAATCTCTGGAAATTTCCTTGGGAAATCCCTTACTGGCTAACTCAACAAGGAAGTAAGGAAGTTGGTCTGTGTTCAGCCTTTACCACTGTGGTGGGCAATTTTTCATTCATTTGTTCATTGATTCACAATATATATGTTTTTGTGGGCCTACCATGGACTAGGTGCTGTGCAGGGTGGTGTAGATACAGTGATGAACAAGACAGAACACAGTTTCTGTCTCGGGGAGCTTACAGTCTTGCTGGAGAGGAGATATAAGTAAATAATCACACAAAGCTCTGATTCAAATCAGATAAATGCCACAAAGAAAACGTGCATAGCGTGCTAACTGAGAGGCCTCACTTGAGGGTGAGTTTGGGTCGGGGAGTGTTTCTGGGCAGTAGCAGCATTTATACTAGGACCTGGGACACCCAGGAAAGAGAACGTGGTGGGGTCTGGGGGGTGCTCTGATCTACAGCACACCGCGGGAGACAGGAATCAGATTCCTCATCTCAGCTCTGACTCCCAGTGGCTGTGAAACTGTGTAAGCCTCTTCTCTCTGGGCTGCAGGTTTGGTTTGGTTTTGTATTTTTGTTGTTGTTGTTGTTACTGGTTTTCCCCATCTGTAAAATGAAGATCTGTTACTTCAAGCAAATGTCATGATGCTCAGATAAAAGCCGTGGTTAAGATGTCATCTTCAAGACTGCCGTTCTGCACAAATTAATAAAAGGGATCCTTATCATGGACTCCCCCCCTTCCTAACCACCGCATCTGAGAAAGGAAGAGCGTCTGAGGGAGAATTTCATTTGACATTTAGAAAAATGAGAGTGAAATGGGTTTTCCTTATTTGGATTCTCCACTTTATACGCCATACCCAGATTATAAACAGACACATGCGGGGGGCTACAGAGGGACTGGAAAACCTGGTCCCAGGTGGCCTGCAGACGGGAAAGCCAGCAGACGTGTGAGGGGAGAAGGGGGCTTATTAAACAAACCTCACTGGCAGTCCTTCTCATTTCTTTTCCAGATGCGCCTCAAAACGCTTCGCCAAGAATTCTAATGAGAAACAGATTTCCTCTGGCTCACCCAGTCCTTCACCTGCAGATTTCTAAGTGGAGATACTGCTGTCCACTTCTGCCGAGAGTCCAAGGTGGGGTTTGTTTTAAATTCTCTTCTGCAGGAATTGGAGCTTTGAATGTTCGGAAATCCATTTCAGATTTCTCTTCTTTGATACGTTAGCCAAAAAGCACGGGGTCAACATATGAAAGGAAGCAAACGCAGTCGTTTGATGGAGGGTTGGGGCTAATCGCTCCAGAAGCCCTGGGCGATCATCAGCAAGCCCTTGGATTGAAAGCGCAGGGATCCCAGTTTGCAGGGAGAAATGTTTGTTCTGTTGTGTGAATGTTCTTGTTTGTGGTCCCACCCACAGACTCCAGCGTGGGTCAATGACTCTATTGTGAAGCAAAGAAAGCCAAGGCAAGACCTTAGCCAGAAAGATGTGAAAGTGGGTTTTGTCCCTTTAACCTGAAACAGAAGTTATGAAAGAGGTTAGCCAACCTCTACCGTCTGGGTTCAGAAAATGTCCTGAATTCTCCTAGCTGCACAGAGTTCTAAGACAAACACGGTCTCTGCTCTTGCACTTATGGCCAGAACCCCAAGCCTGCCTGACCTCCCGCAGCCCTGCCATTGTCTCCCGAAGCCTGGTCTCTGTCTTGTTTGCTCTGCTTTCCACAGATTTGACCTGCTCAGTCCACAGGGTGGAGGGAGGGTGGGGGCATTCCTTCCAGCAACCCAGCACAGACCCTCGGCTCTCCCTCGGTTTACACATCACTGTGGAAAGAGTGTTCTTTTCATTTCCCATGTCATCCTGTCTCAAAAAGATTCCTTATTTCCTAAAAGCTTCCCTTTCTATGAGCAATCAGGTTGGAGGTTTGCTAAAAAATGTTTTAGCTTGTGTGGGCATGGTGGCTCTTGCCTGTATTCTCAGCACTTTGGGAGGCCAAGGTGAGCAGATCATCTGAGGGCAGGAGTTCAAGACCAGTCTGGCCAACATCGTGAAACCCTGTCTCTACTAAAAATACAAAAAGTAACCAGGTGTGGTGGCTGGTGCCTGTAATCCTAGCTACTAAGGAGGATGAGGAAGGAGAATCACTTGAACTCAGGAGGTGGAGGTTGCAGTGAGCTGAGATTGCACCACTACACTCCAGCTCAGGAGAGAGTGAGACTCTGTCTCAAAATATATATATATATAAAATATCTATATAACTGTATATTATATATAACATATAACGTATAACTATATCTAGGGTTGTGTCTGTCTGTATGGTGGGAAAGGAGAGAGCTTTATTTCCCTTGACTCTGCCATTTCAACTTCTGCTCCCCTGGTACCAGACTCCCTTTTACGAATGATTTGCTCTTTGAACCAAATTTCATCAACAGTGGAGTTTGCCAAGACAAACTCTTTACCTGGGAGGGACTCGCCTGAAAGCCTAGTGTTCAGAGTGTGTCGTCTGGCAAATGAATGCTCAAAGGCTAAAAACGAACTGGAAAACTATTTCTATTAACAAGTTTGTCAGCCTGAATAACCGACTCTGAGAAAAAATTCGGGAATGGGTATTGCAATGGAATACACATGCCATAATAAACTCTGTGAAATTCACAGAGGTAAAGGAAGACAAAGGTTTTTAAAAGAAAAAGGAGGATTACATGGTTGTTTTGTTTAATTATCCTTGCCTACAAAGATCAGTAACAGGTGGTGTCATTCCGAGGTTGGACAGGCAGTTGCTGGGTAGTTGTCCTCAGGAACGTGTTTTTTGTGGAAGGTTGTGATGATCTTTGAGCGAGGTTCTGGTTTTTGTGGTCTTTTGTGATAGTTCTTGTATCAGGTATCTGTGCATGAGAACCCTTCTTTATGCCCTTCCTGGTTGTATTTGTCGGGATCTTTAACACAAGTGACTCCACTTTCGTTAACAACTTTCACACGTTGCTAGAAAATAAAGCTGGAAGCAAAACTGGATTTTTCATGTGCTCAAAAATATGGAATCCAGAAGCTGGGTGCAGTGCTTTGTGCTGTAATCCCAGCTACTCAGGAGGCTGCGGCAGGAGGATTCCTGCAGCCCAGGAGTTCAAGACTACCTGGCAACACAGCGAGACCCCCATCTCAAAAAGAAAAAATGGAATCCAAGCATCACATCAAAAATAAAAGTGCTTGCTTAACAACAGAAAGGATATAAGGAAATATTCCGAAATGTACGAAGGCTGTGAGGTGTAATGGGATGAGAATAGCTTTGAGGTCAGGCCACCTGCTTCCCTGGGAAGTCTGAGCAAAGCATTGTACGTCCCTAAGCCTCAGTGTCTTCATCTGAAGACAGAAATAAGGCTTCTCCCCATGGGAGTTCTCACAAGGATTAAATACGGTGATGTGCATCAAGTTCTAACATGGTACTAGTCCTGCGAAACTTGCCTTAGCTTTATGTTGGACTACTGTTTTGCATCTTCTAAATTTTCAAGATGTGGACGTTAACTTTATAAAGGGAAACACTAAGCTTAAAATCACAACAACAGTATGGTTCTTGTTATACGGATATTTCAAGCAAGAATATGTTACCCAGATTAGATGTCACATCTCGGGTGGGACAACTTCTAAAGGCATCCTGAATCTTTGTGTAAGATCTAGCCTAAAAATGTGATCATTCTGTTCTGCCAGTAACTGACGCTGGGACCTAAACCTGCCATTTTAGCAAGCAGGTTCCCTGTCTCAGTCCCTGGGCTACTCCAGGCAGCACCTCTCCAGGTTGCCGTTGCCTCCCACGGTGAAGCAAGGGACTTTGCTTTCTGTTTTGAAATATGCCCCCGCAGGCCAAATCCCCTTGAGAACTGAGAGTCCCACCATATCCTCTGAAATGGCCACCTTCCTCTCATCAAACCTTTTTATTCGCATCCTTGTGTACCCCATTAAGTCCTTAACAGCGGCTTTGAGGAGTCACACCTGTTTTTCATCAGGACTGCAATTGTAAGCCAGCACAAACATATGTGATAAGTTGATGCTAAAATACCACGACACACTCCTTGGATTTACTAGCATTTAATAAATGAAGGAAAAAGCTTTGCCTTTTATAGCCCTGAGTCTCCCAGGCCTAAAGCAGATGGAGCAGTTACCTCCTGCAAAGCATTCATTGCTCATTGCTTCCAAATCCAAGGAACACGCATCTCGGAACATTGCGCTGCGGGGGCAGGAGAACCTTTCTTTTTGAAAGCGGTAAGTCCAGAGTTTTCAAACCTGACCACAGCTCAGCATCAAATGGGGAGCTTAGGAACCATTCCCAGAGATTCGGATTTAGTTGGTTTTGGGGGGAACTTGAGTAGCCTTAATTTTTAGCAGCTTCCTCAGAAGTCTCTTAAGAGAAGACTGCTATCTGCTCAAAATGATTTGAGCCACAGGCAGTCTAGGGCAGGGGGAAGAACACAGACTTTGGAGATAAGAAATAATGAATTTAAATTCACTGTCGGGAGAGGATAAGCTGTGTTATTTTAGAAACATTTCTTAAATTCTTTGAGGCTTAGTTTCTTCACTTGGAAAAATGAGGTTAATAATATCTATCTCATAAGGCAAATAAATGGGAGTTTGTTATGTAGATTCCCCTGGTGCCATCTTCAGACTCATAAGGATTTAAAGCTATCTTCAGTGATCCACCTTTATTTATTTTTTTGAGACGGAGTTTCACTCTTTTTGCTCAGGCTGGAGTGCAATGGCGTGATCTCGGTTCACTGCAACCTCTGCCTCAGGTGAATCCTGGGTTCAGGTGATTTTGCTGCCTCAGCCTCCTGAGAAGCTGGGATTATAGGCGCCCGTCATCACGCCCAGCTAATTTTTTGTATTTTTAGTAGAGACAGGGTTTCACCATGTTTGGCTAGGCTGGTTATGAACTCCTGACCTCAGGTGATCCACCCGCCTTGGCCTCAACCTTTATCTTTCTTGGTAAAGGTGGGAGGAGAGATGCCCCATAAACTTATGTCCTGCTGTAGGTTTTCAGGCACATTTTAGGGGAGGGCAGAGAGCTTTTCTTGTATCTGCTGTTTCTCAGTTGCCTTAAGCTCGGAACAATCCTCATGCCAAAGTGGCATATTTTGGGGTGGTATCTATAGGCATCTCCTGTACTAATCGAGACAGAGTGGTATTGGTGAATGGAATGAGAAGAAAGCCTAGACACAGACCCACACAAGTATGGTCAATTAACAAAGATGCTATATTCAATCAATGAAGAAAGGATAGTCTTTTTAATACATTGTGCTGGGATAATTGGATATCCATGTGCAAAAGTAACAACAACAAATCTTGACCCTTGACCCATACCCTAGGTACCTAATTTTGTACCTTGTACAAAATTTAACTCAAAATGCACCATAGACCCAAATATAAAACCTAAAACAATACAACTGTTGGAAGAAAGCATAAGGGAGAAAATCTTTGTGATGTTGAGTTAGGCAAAAATTTCTTAGATACCACAATATCGAAAGCACAATCCAGAAAAGAAAAATTGATGAATCATACTTCATCAAAATTAAAGCCACCTGCTCCATAAATGACACTGCTAAGGAAATGAAGACAAGCCACAGACTAGGAGAACATATTTGCAGAGCATATATTTGACAAATAAATTCAGAATATATAGTGAACCCTCAAAACTCAATAACAAACAACCTAACTAAAAAAAATGGCAACAGATTTGTTCCGGCAGCTCACCAAGGAACATATGTAGATGGCAATTAAGCATAGAAAATATCCTCAGCTTCATTGGTTATTAGGAAAATGCAAAATAAAACCACTTCACAGCTATTAGAATAGCTAAAGTTTTTTTTGTTTTTTTTTTAATGACAATATCAAGTCCTGATGAGGATGGAGAGCAGCTGCACGTCTCACACATTACTGATGGGAGGCAAAATGGTGCAGCTGCTTAGGGAAACAATTTAGTAGTTTCTTAGAAAGTTAAATATGTACTTATTGTATGATCTAGAAATTCCATTCACATGTATTTATGCACAATAAATGGAAATTTATTTTCATACAGAAACCTATACACAAATATCTACAGTAATTTCATTCAAAATCATCAAATGCAAAACAGTTCAAATGTCCATCAACTGGTGAACAAATAAACTATTGTATATCCAAGCAATGGAATACTACTCAGCGCTAAAAAGGAAAAACGAATACAGGCGATGACATGGATAAATCTCGGATGCCTTTTACTAAGTGAAAGGAGCCAGACAGAAAAGGCCACCCTCTGTCTGATTCTATTTATCTGACATTCTGCAAAAGAGAGGACTATAGGGACAAAGAATAGATCAGTGGGTCCGGCATGGTGGCTCATGCCTGTAATTCCAGCACTTTATGGGGCTGAGGTGGGTGGATTGCTTGAGCCCAGGAATTTAAGCAGCGACATAGTGAGACTTTGTCTCTACAAAATAATTTTTAAAAATTAGGTGTGGTGGTGCACGCTTGTGGTTCCAGCTACCTGGCAGGCTGAGATAGGAGGATTGCTTGAGGCTGAGGCTACAGTGAGCCATAATCACATGACTACACTCCAGCCCAGGTGACCAAAAAGATCAGTGGTTCCTAAGGGCCAGAAGTAGAGGAAAAGGATGGCTACATGGTGGCACAAGGGAAGTTTCTGGGGTGATGAAACTGTTTTATATCTTGATTATGATGGTGATTATACAAATGTATGCATTTGTCAAAACTCAGAATTTTTACATTGAAAAGAATCAATTTAGCTGGATGTAAATTATACCTCAGTGAAAAAGTCTGATAGGGTATCTCTGGATTGAAGAAATATAGTACCTTGTTTTCTGTGCAGATTGGCTTGATCCAAAGGCAGGAGTGGAAAGTGAGTGGTGATTGGTCCCAAGGTCAACCACAAAGTTAAGAGAACTGTGTTGAGAAAATCGTACTGGTGGTTTCAAATCCAGGTCACTGGACCCCTGAGGATTTCTCTGAAAAGGTAGTGAGTGGAACTATGGAGTTACTTTTCACATTTCGAGAAAAAGCCTAAGGAAAATTATGTTTTACCTGAGATAATGTTCCCTTGGCAGGCTGAGTAAAATCTCATGTTCTTTTCCTTTTGGCTGGAATTTTCTTTTCTGCTGATTATATCTAATTCATAGAGAATTTTTTGAAACCAACGTGCAACTTGGTGGATAAAAGTCCTTCATAAGAAGAAGCTCAGCAGGAAAAGTGACAGAATGGGGTTTTTGGTGATGAAAAGTTTGTGATTGGCCAAACTAAGCCATACATTTGAGGGTGATGAAGGAATACTCTCCTTTGGCAAGGTCTGAGTACTCACAAGTTTTTACTTGCCCAAGATAGCTTAGGGTTTGTTGTATCTGATGTTAGAGAACACCTCCCCCTACCCCCCGACTGCCGCTACCATCCCCCCCACCCCCCACCCAGGTCTCTTCAGTCCTTTAGGAGCTCCAAATGGACCTGTGTGTAATTTGGAGATTAGCAAAAATACAAACCCCTGAGTCTGGATCAACACCACCACACATCGGTCCCTATCTAGAGCCCTCTGGGCTAGGACACTCTTAATGAGAAGAAGTACATTTCAGGGCAGAAACTAGCCTCCTTATTAACATTAGCACATCAGTTGTTTTTTGTGGTTTTTTTTTTTTTGCACCCTCCCCTCTTCTAGCACATCAGTTTTATGACTGTTCATCATAACAAAAAAATTAGGGTTTTGTGCACATGAACACTAGAAGAAGTGACACCAAGCCCTGGCTGAGGTGGGAAGATGTGGGAGATTGTAACAGTAACCTGAGACGCACTTCTATGCAAGCAAATTAACACGCCCTCCCTACTCAGTGCAGAGCTTAAGAGAGCTTAACAGGATTAGCAGCAAATACCTTGTTGTTATTTTTAACATTGCTCAACTCTCTTGTAAATCTCTCCATTGTCCCTGCCAGTAACCTCTTCATAAAGGGAGGCATCCAACATTAGAGACATAACAGGCAGAACTGGCCATAATTCATTTGAGGTCTTATCTAGTAGTAGTCCATGGAATTTGGTACCTAAAAAAGAGATTCATATGTGTTAGAAACTTTATGGGCTTTGAAGTTAGATAGACTTGGATTTGAATTACGTTTCTGCAATTTATGAGTCTTGGTCAAGTTATCTTGACCCTTTGAAACTCAGTTTCCTTTAAAATTAAGATTTTATCTACCTCACAAAATTACTGTAAAGATTAGAGATAATAAATGGAGAGTTCCTGACATGAAGTCATGGAAGTTATCACCTGGAAGATGCTTAATAAATGTTGGTCACACACACACACACACACACACACACACACACACTTACCTATACATAAATACACACATATTTTTAAAATTTAATAGATAATTAGAGGAAAAATAAGATGCATACTCTTTCACTTCTGAATGTTTCTGAGATTGGGTTGTGTCTTTTAATTGATGTCAACCCAAATTTACTAGCAGCAAATAGAGGAGTGAGTTGTGACATGGCTGTCATCACTGAGCTATGCAAACTTAGCTAAAGCTTTCCAAGGAGATTGCAGAATTGAGAGCTGGGACAGGCTGCTGTGGTTAATTTGTGCCCTATGAACGATTATCACTAGATACTGTACAGCCATCTGTCAAAAGTATCTGGGTGACTTTCAAGTTTCCAGATTCGATTGCAGAGAAAAGGAAACCATGAGTTTAACCAAATAGGAAATACATGCAAAACCTGGCATATTAACTGTCTCTACTGAGTATACTCAGGAGGTCAAGTTCATGGGCACAGTTTCTATAATTCTATATTTCTAGTATTTACCTCAACTGGGAAGAGTCTTTAGACTGTAAATGCAAAGAAAACTTAGAATTGATGGTGATATTAAAGAAGAAAATGCTATATGATTATACAAATAAATGTACATGATATTGTTTGGCTCTGCGTCCCCACCCAAATCTCATCTTGAATTGTAATCCCCACTATGGGGGGAGGGACCTGGAGGAGGTGATTGGATCATGGGGCAGTTCCTGCATGCTGTTCTCATGATAGTGGCGGAGTTCTCATGAGATCTAATGGTTTTTAAAGTGGCAGTCACCCGATGCGCTCTTTCCCGCCGCCATGTACAACATGCCTTGCTTCCCCTGTGCCTTCTGCCATAATTGTTAGTTTCCTGCTGAACTGTGAGTCAATTAAACCTCTTTCCTTTTATAAATTACCCAGTCTCAGGCAGTTTGTTATAGCAGGGTGAAAATGGACTGATACAGTACACTATTACTTGTTTTTTAAAAAGTGTTTAATTTGATATGACTTTTTTTCCATTAAATCTATATTAAGCTGATGGTGCATCTTATAACTGATGGCATCTTAGAACACATTAAATACGGTCATACTAAACCACTTCTCCCATCCCTGGCTAGTATCAGATGTGCTCATGTTGGCGTTTTCTGTGACATTAGCTGACTAGGCTGATTCAAAATTAGCAGTGGCAGGCAGTCTGTGTGGCCAATGAACATTCAGCCTCATTAATGATTAGGAAAACAAAAATCAAGACTGAAATGAAAGACCATTTCATTTGGCCAAAAAAATGTAACGGTCTAATAATTCCTTTGGAGAATAGTTTGATATTTTCTCATGAAGTTGAACATGCACATACTCTACGACCTAGAAATTCCATCGCAATCCAAGAATCTCTGCACATGTACACCAAGAATCACAGAAAAGGAAGTAGCTAGTTCAGTTTGCAACTCACACAATCTCACAAATGCTTTTCTTCAAGATGTCCACTATGCTTCAGTATTTAGTAGAAGTGCTTTATGCAAACTCCTTATTTTGTCACACAGAATATTAAAAAGACATGCATTCAAGGATTGAGACTAAAATTAATAACTTTTAGTGCTTCATCAAGATACAGTCTTGAGTGAAATTGAAAACTTTGCAGTGAGGAAGTATGGGAGTGAATAATTCAATGACTACTACTTCCATTTCGTGCTGTTGCCTTGATCTGTGTTAAGCCACCTGCAGTTTTACCCACTATTGCTTTTGTACATCAAGTGGAAAAGGCAAATAATATCTTAGAATTGTTATGAAAATAGGTTTGATTTTGCAGCTTCCCTGAGAGGATCATGGGGACCCATAGGGGCAGACCAGGTTCCAAGAATGGTGCTGTACTACAGTATTCTAATATATGAATATATTATAAGGTATTTATTCTAGTGTTGGTACACATTTGGGTAGCTTTCAGCTTCAAGTTATTACATATAGTATGTAGCAAGGTTTTAAAGTAAATTCTTCTCCATGCCACATAAAAGTGTATTTAATCCAGCACCTGACATACAGTAGGCATTTAATAAATTTCAATCATTAAAATTCCTCTACAGAGGAGTCCTCATTGTGTTCTGTTTAGGATTCCCCTTCCTCTACCTTACTGCACACAGTGGGTCTCTACTATATAGATGACAAGTTATTTTCTCAAAAAGCCATAGAAAGAAAGGAATTCGTTATTAGTAAAGGCAGAAACTAGAAAAGTAACTTCTGCCCTCCTCCCAGCCTGGGACCCTGGGATGCCTCCAACCTGGGGCTGTTACTGAACTTTTCCATAGCTTAGGAGGAGTAAAACCCCTGGAGGAAGGGATGCTTCCCCCTGGCAATTGCTGCCCAATCCCCAAAGTCAGCAGCTCTCTAGCCACTGCAAGGCTGTGTGAAGAAAAGCTGGATGTCTGTCCCTAAGGCTTCCAGGCCTCCCTTCCGCAGACACCAGGATCCACGAAGCCTGCTCCCTGCCCTCTGGCAGCCAGATGCAGTGACTAGGATTCATGTTTCTGCCATTCGAAACTTTGACCCTTGGAGAAAGCGGCCAAGATGCAGGAAGAGTTGAAAGATGACTTCTGGCAATGGTAGGTGTTTCTGGGACGTGCCCTTGACCTGCTGGCTGCTGTCCTCTCTTGGTTCCTATTTTCCAAGCCTGGCTTCTCCAAAAAGTTCTGCTGATTCTGTGAACACCTCATCATCCTCCCTGTGGATTTCTTCTTGGCTTAAATTGGCCCATTGGTTTCTGTTAGTTGCACCCAGTGACCCTGACTCATTCTGCACCTTCATCAGAAGCCTACTGTAAGAATCTGCTCTCAGGAGTGGGCAGGGGTCAGGCCTGCCACCCATGCAGCCATCTTAGGCGTTATCAACATGTTGGGGCAGCCCTCTGACTCCTCCCTTTCAGCCCTTGTCTTCCCAGTCGCCTCGCTGGGCCTCCCCGGGCATGCCGTCAGCCTTCTGAGCTGGCAGTCCCCATGGCAGGCTAGGGTGGCCTCACACCCTCAAAGGCTCTTTTGCTCCCACAGCATTAGTCATGACTTTTGCCACTCTCCCAGCACCTGGTCCTCGCCTCCACAAAGGACAGATCACGTTCTCTTGCAGCTGTTTGTTTACTCACCTGTCGTCCCATCTGCTTCTGATCTCAGCCCCGTTAGCCATCAGCTACCGTCTCACGAATGGTGATGCAGGAAGCAGTTTACACCTTTGCTGATCCCAGCACCCAAATGGCCAAGAGTGAGGGATAAAACGTGCTGTTCTAACACTGCCATGGGAGCCTGAGGGCTGAGTGCACAGGTCTACAAAGAGGAGTTGCTGTAGAGCAGAAGGTTGGCCTTCACAGCACAAAGCTGAGCCGTGTGCTTGGTAGAGTGCCTTTCCTTAGATTCCCAAGGACTTTTCCCAGCAGGGCACTGGGGGGACCTGGCCCCTAAAGGCAAGTTGGAGTCACCCACAAGCTCTCTGTCCAGCCCGAGAGACTGGCTCCAGCAGCCTCTTGGCGGAATCTCTCCGGACACAGAAGTGCTGGGTTCCTCTTCACTAGAGGCAAGAAGCTCTGAGCACCCATGTGAGTGCTTCTCCCCCAAGTCCACTTCAGAATCCTGTAACTGCTGGGGCAGCCAGCCAGTCCCAAGAGGCGAGATCATGACTTTGCTTGGAGGGTTCTCTCTGCTGTTCAGTGACACTCATGCATCAGACCTTTCCTGACAGCGCAACTCAACATGGAGTCCAGTGTCTTCAGCCAGGCTACAGTGAGCTTCCTTCCCCGCACACCACTCCTCTGGGTAAAGAGTCAGAGGTGAGGGCACCTGGACCAAGCCAGGGAGCCTCACATGGCTCCCTCTGGCTGCCTGACCGTCCCTGCCCCCTACTTTGGGCCCCATCTGTCCAGCAACAGCCTGTTAAGTGCTAAGGCTTGCCTCCCACCACTGCAGAAGTGGGGGCAGGGAGCCCTGGAGGTCATCATGGACGGTGTCTGGCAGGACCACCCCACGTTTACCACTGGTCTGGGCAAATCGCTGCTTCCCAGAGGTGGCTTTACCAAGACAAGTGCTAACCTCACTTAGTCCCAAAAGAGAAGTTAGCCCTCTTTCTCCTCATGACCCAAGCCCAGGAAGGCAGGATGCAGGGCCTATTACATCGTGGCTGGAAAGTTGGAGGTTTTCTTCCACCTGGGCATGTGGTTAAATAACCTGCAGAGTGACGACGATCACATCCCAAGAAGGATTCAAAGATGAGCTTCACCCACCATTGCTCCTGAGATGACCAAAGGCAGGCTCCTTTTTGCAGAAACCAGGAGCAGGAGGCACAGGGGAGTTGCTTAAATGGAGAGAGAGATTTGAGTATTCAATTTAAATCTCTCCATTTATGTTTAAATTTAATATTTAATTAAATTTAGGAAAGAAAATTAAAATGAAACAGACCGCTCAGCCGATTGAAACTACTGATTTGTATGTTTCTAAGCTCAGAGAATGATCCTTTGAGGACTCACGGCTGGTGGCCACCAGTGATGAGACAAAGGCGAGAAAGGGGCCCTGGGCTCACCACACCTCTGGCTCCAGTGTGCTGCACCGTTCCTGTGCTACACTTCACCCCAAAAATGACAGACAGCAGAGGGGACCCTGGGCTGAGATGGAGATACCTGGGACCTAGTGCCAGCTCTCCCATGGAGTGACCTTAGACACCCACTTTCACCCACCAGGCCTCAGCTTCCTCACCTATGAAGAAGGAGGACAATGGACCGTCACTTGCAAAGCCTGTAAGGCTTTTGTAAAGCTCCAGCAAGACAGCATGAGAAGCCAGAGTGGAAACAGCCTCACAATGGGAGTGATTGTTGGTGTTATTTTTGTTCACAGAGTGTGGCCATCCCTGCCTGGGAGGTGGCACGAGGAGTATGCCAGGTTGGCAGGGAGTGCGGTGGCCACGGGGGACCTGGCAGTGGCCTGTGATTACAGACACTGTGCCCAGGAACTAGGTATCTAAATAAGCAAATGCAGGCCGCCTTGAGGGCGTGGACAGTCATGTACCTCACAGAGGGTCTGAGTGAGTGGTTATGAGCACCCCAGGTTTCTCAGCCAGCTGTTCCTTCAGCCTGTCTTGGAGCTGGAAGCAGAATAGAGACCAGAGTCTGGGGTCAGGGTTGGAGTGGGGGCTGCCCTGAAGCTGCCTTGAGCATTTGCTGTGGGAATGCTGGCAGCCACATGCCTTGTGCCACTGCCTGCCTGGCTGGGCTTCTGTGCCTTTAAAATTGTTTGACATCTTGGAGATTGGAAACAGCGCCCCAGTGCAAGGCCAGCAGTAGCTATGGAATGCCGTTCTAATATAAAACTTGCTCTTGGTGGATTTAAACTGATACTCCACTGGCAGGCTTTGGAGCAAAATCACCTATTATGGTCCTGGAAAAGGCCCCAGATTCTCCGGGCTGATCCTTTGCCCATGTGGGTTAGCAAGAATAGAGCTGTTTTCCCTCTCAGGCTACGCAGCCCCATCTCCCACCCTCGGCTGACCAGCCAACCCTGAGATTCTAGTCCGGACGCAGGACTGAGAGCTCAGGGCTGGGAGGGAGTCCCCATGCTGTTTTGCTCTAAGACACTCTCCAGCCCAGTCCCTAAGGGGCTCTGGAAACCACGAGATGAGAAAATGAGAGCAAGAAGATAAATGACACCTTGGTATTTTCATGAAAACAGTGTTGACCTTGAAGCTACTCTGAAAGGGTGGTGGACACTCCTGGACCACACTGTGACAGTTGCCGTGCTAGGCTGTTATATCATAGCCTAACTCGTTTCCTTCTCTTAACACTGAAATGTGTGTGATCACTATTCCCGTTTGACAGGGGAAGAAATGGGATCAGAAAGGCCTAAGTAACTGGCCCTTGGTGGCACCGTTACTCCACAGCAGACCAGGATTTAACCTGTTCTCTCTGCCTCCAGAGCCTCTATTTGAACAGAGGACCTGACCACCGGAGGGCCAGACTCAGGAGGAGTAGCTAGAGAGTCCCCAGGCCATCATGAGGGACCTAAGGGGCTAGGCTAGAGAGTGACTTTGAGCAAAATATCATGGGAGCTCCCTCCCAGCCCTGAGCTGATGTCAAAGCCTGTGCTGCCAGCCAGGTCTGCATTCCGGGCTTCCTCCCTGTCCCGGACCCTAAAGTCAAGGCTGTGGGCCCATTTTGCAGTGGGGGTAAGCCTGGATACTCCAGTTTCTCCTCAGGGCTAGTCAGCTCCCGATGAGAAGGTTCCTTCTTCCCAATGCAGGGTCCCTCATGACGGCCTGGGGACTCTCCAGCTACTCCTCCTGAGTCTGGCCCTCCAGTGGTCAGGTCCTCTGTTCAAATGGAGGCTCTGGAGGCAGAGAGAGCAGGGTTAAATCCTGGTCTGCTGTGGAGTAATTGTGCCACCAAGGGCCAGTTACTTAGGCCTTTCTGATCCCATTTCTTCCCCTGCCAAATGGGAATAGTGATCACACACATTTCAGTGTTAAGAGAAGGAAATGAGCTAGGCTATGATACAAGAGCCTAGCACGGCAACTGTCACCGTGTGGTCTAGGAGTCCCCACCACCCTTTCAGGGTAGCTTCAAGGTCAACACTGTTTTCATGAAAATACCAAGGTGTCATTTACCCTTTTGCTCTCATTTTCTCATCCCTGTGGTTTCCAAAGGCTACCAGCTCTCACAGTTGTTGGAATGTGTGCTATGTATTCTTCTAAAAATGTTCTCAGTTTCATTGCTTCTCTGCTTTTTGGCTAAGATCAAGTGTAAAATTTTCTCAGTTTGAATTTATGAAATGATAATGATCAATAAACAGAAGTTCTCTGGGGCCATCAATAATTTTTAAGAGGCCTTAAGACCAGAAACATGGAGAACCACTGGACCAGCACAACACTGGGTGCATAGTAGGTTTTTTATTTTTCCATTGCCTCAGAGCTGTCTTCCTTGTCCTTTTTCCCCTTTCCTCGATGGGGCAGGCAGGGGCGGGGGGCGATGGCGGTTCCTGTCATTTGCACTGTAAAGGATGCATTTTACTGTTCATTTACTCCCAGCCCTACTTACCGCACCTTCACATGTGGAAAGACTCTAACTAGCAACTTGATGCTTCAGTAATGGTTGCTTGGTTGCCTGAGCCCAAGTGCCCACAGGCCAGCAGTATTATTACCTCACTACGCTGATTTCATCCTGTTAAAAAAACAAATACATTTGACTGTTATGAAGGCTGAACAGCCTCACTGAAGATTGTTACGGTCAGATGAAGACCCGTGGGCTTGCTCTGGCTGGACAGTAACTGGGGTGCACAGGAATGCAGCTTGAGCCTTGGTGGTTAGGCAAGATCTGCTTTGCTTTGTCTTCAGCCTTTGGAACACATACTCAAATGCCTGCTTCAAGATACCGTGTCTTCCCTGAACTTGAGGGTGATTGATGATCTTGTGACTGTATGTGCATGTTGCTGTATTAGTCAAACTTTGGCCAGAAAAACAGAAGTCACTCTAGGTATTTAGAGAAGGAAAAGGTTCAATACAGGGGACTAAAGGCATTCACAACCTCACAAGAGTAGGGAGAAGAAAGGCCAGAAAGGCCAGAAAGGCCATTTTCTTTCTTTTCTTTTTTTTCTGAGACAGAGTCTCACTGTGTTGCCCAGGTGGTGCACTGGCATGATCTCGGCTCTGCAACCTCTGCCTCCCAGGTTCAAGCGATTCTCCTGCCTCAGCCTCCTGAGTAGCTGGGACTAAAGGCACGTGCCACCGCGCCCGGCTAATTTTTTTGTATTTGTAGTAGAGATGGGGTTTCACCATGTTAGCCCGGATGGTCTCGATCTCCTGACCTAGTGATCCGCCCACCTCGGCCTCCCAAAGTGCTGGGGCCACTTATGAATCTGAAAGTTCAGAGATCCCAGGGAAGTGGCCATGAATGGTGTCAGCTTCCCGTAGCATCAAAGTGGGAGATTGTCAAGGAGTTGCCCCAAACTCCAAACAGAACCCCACAGGGGCTGCTGCTGCTGTAAGTCTCCCTGTCCTGCCTCTGAAACGCTGGCTTCTCCTTCTCTTCTGCATCCCCCAAACAAGCAAGTGCCTCTCATGGGTAGAATCTAACCTGAAGTCTGCCAGCCAGGGAGTCTGGGAAGTGTTCTTTCCAGACTTTTTGCCTCTGTGGTTTGGGTGATTGCTTAGGTCAGGGAATCGACAAATATCTCTCCTGGTTTGCCTATCATAGCTAGTCTGTGAAATAATGGTAGTGGTATGAACAAAGTATGTCAATCAGATATACTGTTTATTAGTAGTATTTTCTTCCTTCTTTGCATTTTCTGCTTTTGTTTGGATATATTGTTACTATTTGAATATTTCCTCTCAAATTCTGATAAGGATTCTAGATGTATACTTTGGAGAAAAACAGCTTCTTGAAATACATGTAATTGGATGAGTAAAATGATACAAAATGTAATGATTGTGAATGCTGTTCATATTATGCAAAATGTAAATATTATATTCACATAGTTTAAAAAATTAGAGGCTAGTGGCTCACACGTGTAATCCCAGCACTTCAGGAGGCTGAGACGGGAGGATCACTTTAGACCAGGAGGTCAAGACCAGCCTGGGCAACATAGCAAGGCCCCATCTCTACAAACAAAAGTTTTTAAATTAGGAAAATAGTTCTTTTTTTAATAGGAAAATAAAAATATTAGGAAAATGCCTTATCTCTACATTAGTTGAGAAAGAATATTGTCTTTTTTACTAAGTTTATAGAGTTTAAATAATAAGCTTAAGAAAGATTAATAAGAGTTTCCATGATAATTCTAATCTTTGTAGAATTATTTTATTCACCAGCATTTAAATATTAAGAACTGTAATTTTTAGCTATTTAATTTTTTAGAGCAAAATATTTCAAGACTACATTCTACTTGGAAATTCTTCACATTTTATTAAAGATTAATTAAAAGCAGAATGTCAGCTTTGCCACCAACCTCAAAATTTCATAAGGTAGGGAAAAATCTAAAATTATGTAAACATGTATGAGAAATTATCTTCAATCCAGAAATATTAAAGACTATTAGCCAGGTGCAGGGGCTCACACCTGAAATCCCAGCACTTTGAGAGACCAAGGCAGGTAAATGGCTTGAGCTTGGGAGTTCAAGACCAGCCTGGACAACATAACGAGACCCTCTTGGCACACACACAAACAAAAATAAATAAATACTTGGGCATGGTGGTACACACCTGTAGTCCTAGCTATTTGGAAAGCTGAGGTAGGAAGATCACTTGAGCCCAGGAGGTCCAGGCTGCAGTGAGCCGAGATCATGCCATTGCACTCCAGCCTGGGTTACAGCAAGGCTCTGTCTCAAAAAAAAAAAAAAAATACTAAGAATATGAAACAGAAGTACTAGAGAAAAATGAGGGACCCTAAATATACTGTGATCTTCCTAATCATCAAATTTCTTAACAACACATTTTTGTAAAAATGCTTTAAGAAGATAACTCCTTATAGTTTTGAATTTTGGAGACTGGGTTTTTTAATTATCAGGATGATTGCTGTAGACCACCAGTCATTTTCTTAAGCTGACGATAAGGAAGTTTTAAAAGATTTTCCTAAGTTATTTTGTTTCCTCTTTCTGCTATAACAAAGTAACCACAGAGTCAATGGCTTAACATACATTTATTATCTGACAGTTCTAGAGGTCAGAAGTCCAAAATAAGTTTTCTGAGCCCAGAGTTATCAGCAGGATTGTGTTTCATCTGGAGGCTCTAGGGGAAAATCCATTTTCTTGCCTTTTCAGCTTCCGTGGGCTGCCTGCATTCCTTGGCTTTCGGCTTCTTCCTCCATCTTTAAAGCCAGCTCTAGCATCTTCAAATCAATCCCCCACAACCACCACCTGCTTGCACCCTGCTCGGCCTTGCTCTTCCTCTCACCTCTTCTTCTGTCACACCTCCTTTTCTGACTCCATGCCTCTCCTTTCCCGTCGTAAAGGCTCTGTGATCACACTGGGGTCACTCAGTTAATCCAGAATAATCTCCCCATTTCAATATCTTAATTTAATTACACCTTGAAAATCCTTTTGCCAAGGGAACACTTACACACTATTGGTGAGAATGTAAATTAATTCAATCATTGTGGAAGGCAGTGTGGTGATTCCTCAAAGAGCAACAAACAGACCTACCAGTAGACCGAGAAATCCCATTACTGGGTGTATACCCAGGGAAGTATAAATCATTCTACCATAAAGACACATGCACATGAATATTCATTGCAGCACTGTTCACAATAGCAAAGACATGGAATCAACATAAAAGCCTATCCATGGCAGATTGGGTAAAGAAAATGTGGTGCATATACACCATGGAATACTAAGCAGCCATAAAAAAACAAGATCATGTCTTTTGTGGGAACATGGGTAGAGTTAGAGGCTATTATCCTTAGCAAACTAACACAAGAACAGAAAACCAAATGCTGCATGTTCTTACTTATAAGTGGGAGCTAAATAATGAGAACGCAGGGACACAAAGAGGGGAACACCACACACTGGGGCCTACTTGAGGGTGGAGGATGGGAAGAGGGAAAGGAGCAGAAAAAATAACTAATGCGTACAAAGCTTAATACCTGGGTGACAAAATAGTATGTACAAAAAAACCCTGTGACATGAGTTTGCCTATATAACAAACTTAGACATGTACACCCAAACCTAAAATAAATTTTTAAAAACCCTGCAAAATCAAAAAAAAAAAAAGAAAAAAAGAAAGTCCCTTTTGTCATGTAAAGTAATATACTCACAGGTTTGGGTTATTAGAATGTGAATATCTTTGTGGGCTATTATTCTTCTTATAACAATTATAAATGGTAAAAACATGTCACTGAAAAACATTTTCCAAAATTACATTGCCTTGAGTCAAAAGGTTAGCGATATCATCAAATGTGCCAGCTAAAAGTGAACAACTACTTAGTAATACAAATATGCAGTATAATAACTGTAGGAGCAATCCAGCAACTGACAGTACTGTTTGTTTTTCTGTATCATGTCAAAGTGTAACATTTTAATAATGAAGATTTTCATAGTAAAATCATACAAATAAAATTTAAAATAAAATGATAGGTTTATTTGTGTATTTCAGAAGGTTTTCCGTGATCATGACATTTGGCTTTTGTTGAGTGTTTTAATACTTGGGCTTTCAGTTTTAGGCTAAAATATATTTTGGATACACTTTGGCTAGGCCTTTACAAACTGATATAGCACAGGGGTAGAGAGATAGTAATACTATTTTTCTTTTTTCTTTTTGAGATGGAGTCTCACTCTGTCGCCAAGGCTACAGTGTAGGGTTGCAATCTTGCCTTACTGCAACCTCTGCCTCCTGGGTTCAAGTGATTCTCCTGCCTCAGCCTCCCAAGTAGCTGGGATTACAGGTGCACACCACCATGCCTGGCTAATTTTTGTATATTTTGTAGAGAGGGCGTTTCTCCATGTTGGCCAGGCTGGTCTCGAACTTCTGGCCTCAAGTGATCCACCCCAGCTTCCCAAAGTGCTTTTCTTTTAATAAAACATTATGCTTTCCTGTATGCTCAAAATAAGGGATATATAATGCATCGCAAGTTATTTGAAACTTTTTTTATTGTACATTTTTCTGTCATTTGTACATGGATGGCATGAGACCCACTCACCAAGGACAGAGTTACTGACATGGTAGTAGATCCAAAGTCTGCCTGTGCAGTTTTAAAAGTTCTCTCTTTTTATAAATGGACTTTCATAGTTTTAATTTTCTTTTTTGGTGGCTTTCGTGATTTTCTGAGTTAACTTCCTGGGAGGCAGGATTTAAAATCTGGATAACGACATTCCAAGGAATGGCACTATGCCGGGCATTCCTGGTTTTCTGGTGTTGAGCTGACTGATACTAGCCCTCTAGGTCCCTATTGATCATCCGAGCTGTGGGCTGCAGGTGCCTCTGTCCATATCCAGGACATGTTCCTCACGTGAGCAACCAAGAGGCTAGGCAGAGTCTTATTAGAGCAGAAACTACTTCTCCTCCCTCCCTTCCTTCCTCCCTCCCTCCCTCCCTTCCTCCCTTCCTCCCTTCCTTCCTGAGACAGGGTCTTGCTCTGTCACCCAGATTGGAGTGCAGTGGCATGATTATAGTTCATTGCAGCCTCTAACTCCTTGGTTCAAGCATCCTCCAGCCTCAGCCTCATGAGTAGCTAGGACTATAGGTGGGTGCCACCCTGCCTGGCTTATTTTATTTTATTACAGAGATGGGGTCTCACTATGTTGCCCATGTTGGTCTCAAACTCCTGGCCTCAAGAGATCCTCCCATTTCAGCCTCCCAAAGTGCTGGGATCACAGGCATGAGCCACCACACTAGGCCTCCCTGCTTCTTTTTCCTAGTAAATGCTGTCAACTTCATTTACGTTTAACCAGCCAGATGAGGAGTTGGAGGGCAGAGCTGTCATCTTGTATTTCTTACTTAGATCAATATGTTTTGTTGCTTTCATATATTGGCGACCTGGACAGCTGCTTGACTGGTCCTGTACTTACTCCAGTTCCATTAAGAATAGAAGCGAGGGTGTTCGTTAGGTGTTTTGGAATGCTAACAATCGTTTATGGGCATTTCGTCTTCTTCATTATTAGATCTGGGAATGACTTCCTTACCAGCTTCATAATCTTCATCTTCTCTAGGAAACTTGAGGCCTAGGTTGAGGCTAGACATGGACCCCATGGGGTACTCCTTAGGGGTTTCCAAAGACATCTTAGAGGGTTTTTGTGGTTTTAGGTCTTATGTTTCAAATTTTTAATCTATCTTGAGTTATAGTTTGAAACTCTCAGGGTTACATGTGTATAACAGTGAAGGTATACTAAAGTAAATCTTTAACTTTTAATCAGGCTGGCAATAAATAAAGAACTCTTTTGAGATTTATATTCACAGATTAAAAGCAAATTATCAGGTAATTAATTGAATAGCTTAGCTATGGTTTTACTTTTCAATAAAGAGGACACTGTCATTCAACTCAACTTTTAAGTGTTTGCATATCTTTCCCTTTTATGGAAAAGGAGCCTTTGGCCCCTGTTACAAAAAAGAGCAGGAGATACTCATTATAGTGGTTTTTATGTGGACAAGTTCTGTTTTGAGATACAAGGATAGAACTCTAATTTGGCTATGCCACTCCTGGATAAAGGTACAAAAGCACCACCAGTCAACAAAAATTAAGGGTAAAGCCTATGGAGAAAGACAATAGCACCAGGATGCTATTGTGAAATGTTTAGGTTGACTGCTTTCCGTACTCAATCCATACTTAGTGGGTCTTCCTAGTCTTAACTTCTTTTGGTTAATTGCCTTAGATTATTATTGCTGTATTCAGAGCTGTACTTTCTGATAGTGTCTACAAGCAATGCATTTTATGTTTATTTTATATCAAAATTAAATACGCAAATTACTTTAAAATGTAACTACTTGCTCTAAACTTAGTATGAAGGGCAGATGCTCCTGTTTCCTATTAAAAGATGCAAGCACTTTGACTTTTACATGATTATTTTGTTATTTATTTCTATATATCTTGATAACACCTTCCTCAGATGCTAACTTACCCTAAAGATAATGAATCTTCAGATCCCCTCACTCGCACAAATCCCTGAAAGGCCTCTTCTTTTCTTATTTTTAGTAAGTATTCATTCTGGAAGCTAATTTTTAACTTACGCCTTTTATTTTTTTAAAGACAGATTTTCAAATATTTTAAGCTTAGGGCCTCATAAAAACAGGATCTATATTTGAGTACTATCCTACTGTGTCTTCATTTTTCACTTTTAGACATTATTCTGAAATTTTTACTTCTACTTCATCTCTTTCTACTAAGTTTATTAGTTCGTTTTGTTTTTTTTTCCCTTTTGTATTATATTCTTGGACGTCTGGTGACATATGGCTGCTTATTTATGTTGAAAATTGAGCCACTCAAACGTAGAGTGCCTGAGAAGGTCTTGAACACGAGGAACATCACTTATAACTGATTTGGTTGGATCATTTTATTAGGGAACAGTATCTGCATATCTTTTTTATTAGGTTGGTATTAATTTTCAAATAGCAGATCACACCCTGATACCTAGGGATCTATCACAAGTTGAACAGAATGCCCAGAAGGAAGATACCAGAATCACGGCTCTGCAGCAGATCTGTAAACTAACATCTTCAGAATATAATAGTTTATAGGATTCTGGGGGAAAAACTGTCTAGAAGAAGATAAAACAGAAGGTATGTATGACATGTTGGAAAGGTTGGAAAGATGATTTCTGTAATGCGAAAATGTTTAGAGATGAACTAGTCATAAGAAAATTTTTAAAATTTATATATTTTTAACCAAATAAGCAAATCAAAATTATAAGATAATTAAGTATAGGAAATAAAGAGAATAAATATTTGTTCTTGAAAATAAAAAAAATCATTATAGAATACTATGTAGATCACCTAGGAATATCTTTTGCATAGTTATATCAATGTATGCACTGAATACTAATATAAACTAAATTATTATTGAACTACTTTGGGATGAAGGCTATTTGAAAGGGGTGTGTGTGTTTATGTGTGTCTGTGTGTGTGTGTGTACGGTGCGAAGTGAAAGACTGGAGATGGTTAATGAGAGATAAATTTTATACTCCAACATAGAAAGTTAGTAGGTAGTCTTTAAAACAAAAAAGAAAATTATAAACATAAATTAATTAGACATATATAGATAAATACAAGCAAAAATAGCCAAAAGCACTATATATAGTTACTTTAAGAATGTGAGAGATGGAAGTATGTGTAGAAGAAGTTCTTTTTCCTAATAAGCTTGTACTATTTTAAACTGTGTCCAAGTATAAAAAAAACTCTTCCATTAAATTCTTCAGAGATAAAATGCTGCATTTGTATAATAAGTAGAGAATGCTACTTGGAGAATGGTATAGAAAATAGAAAACAGTCAAGGTTGAAAATAGATAGCATAAATGAAAAGCTCAATAAAATGGCTAGGAGATATAGTTGAGGAAATCTTTTGGAAAGTACAGCAAAAATAAAATAAAAACAGATATGGAAAACAAGAAAAAGTAAGTGAAATGGCAGGAATTCTTCCAAAAGGCTATAATGAGGCAAGCCTTTTGTAGCAGAGGCTATTCTAAGTGGTTTACCAAAACAATTCATTCAAAGCAAAACTAATTTTGTTAGCAAATAATATTATTATGATCTATATTTGCCAGATGAAAAATTCTAATTACAGAGAAGTTAAGACAAGTTTTCCTAAACACATTGTTAGTACAGGCAGAATTTGTATCTATAAATAGGCACTGTGACTCCAGATGCTGTGCTATTATCTGCTACACTATAATGTAATGGAGGATATTATCAAATACATAATTTAGGAATATTTTCTAGAATTGAAGGCTATGATTATGGATTGAAAATGACCATCATGTGTCTGGAACAATGGCAGAAAATAGACCATCCCTAAAGTTTTTAATTCTACAATTTCCTGGTAGGGAAAATCTAAATGTTTCAAGAAAAACATGTATTTCATATACAAATATGATCAATAATGACATTAAACCTCTTAACAACAATATGGAAAACTAGGAAAAATGAAACAATTTTTTAAATATAAGGAAAATCTATTTCTAATTCAGAATGTTATACTTACCCTAACTGCGAAGTGTATGAGTGGCTAAATAAATATACTGTATACATTTAAAGTCTCAGCAGTTCTTCTCCCCAGTGAAATATTCCTCACCTTTCCAAGACAACTATATGTTTTTTCTATGCATCTGCTGGATTAGGGGGTAATATTGCTATTCCAGTATTAACAAAATTTTATTGAACAGATCGTTCTTTCCTTTATCCTTCCTTCCTTCTTCCATTTCTCCCAACCTCACTCCCTTCCTTTATTTCTTCCCCTCATCTCTCCATCCCTCTTTTCTTTCTGCCTTCCTTCAAATGTTAGGTACACCAGGGTCAACAAAATAAAGCCTAAATGGGAAAATAATAAGACTATTAAAAAATACATACATACACTTGTAAAAAAAAATGTGAAAAACAATGATTATAGTCTGCACAGACCAAAATTTAATCTTCTCAAGAGGTATTTTTGTATTCCTGGTGCCTAATAAAATAGTTCCCTTATAGTAGGAACTCAGTAAATTTTTGGTGAACCAGATGCATATGTTGAATGCATTTGATTTCTTCTAACAATCAAAACCAGTTTGTTTTGTATGAAAATCTAGTGGAAACAATCTTAGTAGTTCATATGCACAAATAAAAGAGTTAAATTTTTAATGTTGTGGTATATTAGTCTTCTTAAAATCTTTTTAAGCCTTTCATGTTGCTGTTTGTAGAAAATAATTTTAGCACAATGCACAACACAATTTAAAACAATTATCCCTTTGCTATTTTTGCACCTGTTCAGTGGAGATGAGGAGTGCAGATGATGTGAGTATCTCATTAATTCATAGAAAATATGGCTTTCAACCTATTTTGCAATTCCCCAACTCCACAAGCAAGCTGCGATTCATCTCTAAGATTCTGCAGGGCTGACAGTGTCATGCCCAGTTTAACAGTAGATAAATGTGATTAAATAGTGGTCTAAATGTAATTGCATTGTGGTGGAAATGTGGTAGTAAAGCAGATTATCATTATTACATAATGTGTTAGCAATCTTTATATACATTGGTTCTCTTTATACAACAGTCAAGACTTGGCAGTCTGCTTACTTAAAATATACAGCTGCAAAGTCTTTCTTTACATCAGATTTCATTTATTACTTCATCCAACATACGCAAAACAGGAAACATACTTCTTAGGGTTAGCAATATGAATCAACACTTTTTTGGCTAATTAACTTTATTGGTAACTTTACTATTGGTTTGGTAATGGCAGTGAATTGAGCCTAATTAGTTTTGGATTTTGTGTTATATGTTCTTTGAAAATAGCCAGCAAGTTTTCCTCTATACAAGGACATTTTCTAAAACAAACAAGTGATTTGTAATTCATTTTGCAATTATCTCTGTTTTAACAGCATAGAACTTTGAAAGAAAACTAAATTATATTGATGTATTTCCAAATGCCAAATGTAATTTAGCACTGCTTAAGTTGGTTTTCATCATCTCTGAAAAATACTGATATATTTAAAATTTAAAGTTCACAATATTTTGTTTAAAATTTGTTAAAGTCCTTTAATTTTTCTAAATATAAATGTGCTTTATCTTTATGAAGTGATAAAGTGGAATTAAGTCATCTCTTTTGCTCTTATTTTGTCATATATTGCTCATCTCCTTTTTCAATATTCCCTCTAAATCCTGCTATTCACTTCTTCTGAACTACTTTCAATTCTACCAGTGATCTCCGCTTTCTTTCAAAAAAAGAAACTGTGTTCAAATTTCTGATTTTATATGACTTATTTTAACTTTCTGCAAACCCCAGTGGTACTCTGACTTCCTCTATGATAATAATATATTTTAACTGCTTGTCTTTTTTCCTCACTAGGCTGAAAGTTTTGAAAAAAAAACAGAGGCTATGTCTTGCCCAACTTCATATTCTAAGCACATTTGCTTAGTCCTGGCATATAGTCTAGAAAGCTCTACTAATTTTAGAGTAGTAACCTTATAGAATAAGTAGGCAGAATAAAGGCTGTTAAACCCATCTAGCTCTTAGGCTAAATTAACATATTTAACATTTTATTTTATTTATTTTTATATATTTACTTTTAAATTGTTTATTTTAGTTACAAGCGTACACGTAGAGGTTTTTTGTATAAGTAAATTGAGTTTCATAGGGTTTTGTTGTACAAATTATTTCATCACCCAGGTAATAAGCATAGTACTCACTAAGTAGTTTTTTGATCCTCATACTCCTCCCACCCTTCACCCTCAAGTAGGCCCTGGTGTCTATTCCTCCCTTCTTTGTGTCCACATGTAATCGATATTTAGCTCCCACTTATAAGTGAGGACATACGGTATTTGGTATTCTGTTCATGTGCTCATTTGTTTAGGATAATGGCCTCTGGCTCCATCCATGTTGCTGCAAAGGACATAATCTTGTTCTTTTTAATGGCTGCATAATATTCCATGGTGTACCTATACCACATTTTCTATATCTACCATTAATGGCTATATTAGTTCATTTTCACAGTTCTGATGAAGACATACCTGAGACTGGGTAATTTATAAAGAAAAAGAAGTTTAATGGACTCACAGTTCCACATGGCTGGGGAGGCCTCATAATCACTGCAGAAAGTGAAAGGCATATTTTACATGGTGACATGAAAGAGTGAGAATGAGAGCCAAGAAAAAAGAGTAACCCCTTATAAAAGCATCAGATCTCATAAGACTTACACACTAGCATAAGAAAAGTATGGGATAACTGCCCCATGATTCCATTGTCTCTTACTGGGTCCTTCCCACTACATGTGGGAATTATGACAGCTACAATTCAAGATGAGATTTGGGTGGAGACACAGCCAAACCGTATCAATGGCCATTTAAGTTGATTCGGTGTCTCTGGGTATTTTGAATAGTGCTGCAATAAACACATGTATGCATGTGTCTTTATGTATGAGTATATGAGTATATTTATGCTCATTTGAGTATATATCTGATAACGGGATTGTTGGATTGAACAGAAACTCTGTTTTAAGTTCTTTCAGAAATCACCAAAATGCTTTCCATAATGGCTGAACTAATTTACATTCTCACCAGCAATGAATAAGCATTAATTTTCTGTGTAACCTCTTTGTCATCTGTTATTTGACTTTTTGATAATAGCTGTTCTGACTGGTGTAGATGATGTTTCATTGTGGTGTTAATCTGCATTTTTCCAATGATTAGTGATGTTGAGCATTTTTTTCAAATGCTTGCTGGCTACATGTATGTCTTCTTGGAAAAATGTCTGTTCATGTAGTTTGCCCAATTTTTAATGGGGTTATTTGTTTTCTGCTTGTCAGTTTCTTTAAGTTCCTTATAGATTCTGGATAGTAGACCTTTGTGAAAGCACAGTTTGTAAATATTTTCTCACATTCTGTATGTTGTCTGTTTACTCTGTCGTTAGTTTCTTTTGCTATGCAGAAACTGTTTAGTTTAATTAAACCCCATTTGTCAATTTTTGTTTTTTGCAATTGTTTCTGGTATCTTCATCATGAAATCTTTGTATAAGTGAATTGAGTTTCATGGGGTTTTGTTTTACAGATTATTTCATCACCCAGGTCATAAGCGTAGTACCCACTAAGCAGTTTTTTGATCCTCATGCTCCTACCACCTTTCACCCTCAAGTAGGCCCTGGTGTCTATTCCTCCATTCTTTGTGTCCACATGTACTCGATATTTAGCTCCCACTTATAAGTGAGGATATACAGTATAGAATAAGTGTGTAAAACAAAGACTGTTAAACCCATCTAGCTCTTAGGCTAAATACTAAGAGCTAGATGCCTAGTCCTATGTCCAGAATGGTATTTCCTAGGTTATCTTCAAGAGTTTTTAGAGTTTTAGGTTTTACATTTAAGTTTTTAATCCTTCTTGAGCTAATTTTTGTATATTGTGTAAAAAAGGGGTCCAGTTTCATTTTTCTGCTTATGGCTATCCAGTTACCCCAATAGCATTTATAGAATAGGGAGTCCTTTCTCTTATTGCTTGTTTTTGTAGGCTTTGTCAAAGATCAGATGGTTATAGGTGTGTTGACTTATTTCTGGGCTCTCTCTTCTGTTCCATTAGTCTATGTGTCTGTTGTTATTTTGGTTACCGTAGCCTTGTATCGTTTGAAGAGGGATAATGTGATGCATCCAGTTCTAGTCTTTTTGCTTACAATTACTTTGGCTATGTGTTCTTGTTTTCTTATTTTGTCATAATTTTAAGCCAGGCACAGTGGCTCATGCCTGTTATTCCAAAACTTTGGGAGTCTATGACGGGTGGATGGCTTAAGCCCAGGAGTTTGAGACTAGCCTGGGGAAATATGATGAAACCCCATCTCTTCTAAAAAGTAAAAAAATTAGTCAAGTGTTGTGGCCCTTGCCTGTAGTACCAGCTAATTGGGAGGCTGAGGTAGGAGTGTCACTTGAGCCTGGGAGTTCAAGACTGCTGTGAGCCATGATCACGTCACTGCACTCTAACCTGGGCAACAGAGAGATACCCTGTCTCAGAAAAAACAAAAGGATTTTAAAATAGTTTTCTAATTCTGTAGAGAATGTTATTGGTAATGTGTTAGAAATAGCATTGAATATTGAATATGTAGATTTCTTTGGGCAGTATGGCCATTTTAATGATATTGATTCTTCCTATACATGAGCATGGAATGTATTTGAATTTATCCATGTCATCTTTGATTTCTTTCAGCAGTGTTTTGTAGTTCTTGTAGAGATCTTTCACCTCCCTGGTTAGCTAAGTATTTTCTTCTTTTTGTGGCTTTCATGAATGGGATTGTGTTCTTGATTTGCTTTCAGCTGGGATGTTGTTGGTATCTAGGAAAGCTACTGATTTCCGTTCATTAATTTTGTATGCTGAAATTTTGCTGAAGTCTATCAGATGAAGGAAGTTTTGGGAATATACTATTGGGTTTTCTAGGCATAGAATTGTATTATCTGCAAATAGGAATAATTTGCCTTCATCTCTTCCTATTTGAATGCCTTTTATTTCTTTCTCCTGCCTAATTTTTCTAGCCAGAACTTCCTTTACTATGTTGAATATGAGTAGTGAGAGTGGGAATGCTTGTCTTGTTCCAGTTTTCAAGGGGATTGCTTCCAAATTTTGCTCATTTGATATGATGTTGGCTATAGGTTTGACATAGATGGCTCTTATTACTTTGAAGTATGTATAATCAATACCTTGTTTCTTGAGGGTTTTTAAAATGAAGAGATGTTGAATATACTCAAAAGCCTTTTCTGTATCTATTGAGATAATCATGTGTTTTTTTTAAATTTTAATTCTGGTTGCATGATGAGTCACATTTATTGATTGGTGTCTATTGAACAAATCTTGCATCCCAGGAATAAAGCCTACTTGCTTGGTGGATTAGCTTTTTGATACACTGCTAGATTCAGTTTGTTAGCAGTGTGTTGAGCATGTTTGCATCTACTTTTATCAAGCATATTGTCCTGAATTTTTGTTGTTGTTGTTTTGTCTCTGCCAGATTTTGATGCTAGGGTGATGCTGACCTAATAGAATGAGTTATGGATGTACCCTTCCTCCTCAATTTTTTGGAATAGCTTCAGTGAGTCTGCTGGCCCTGGCCTTTTTTTTGGGTGGGTGGGTAGGGGGCAGCTTTCTATTACTGATTCAATTTTGGAACTCATTATTGGTCTTTTCAGGAATTTAATTTCTACTTGGTTTAGTCTTGTGAGGTTATATATGTTCAGAAATTTGTACATGACTTTTAGATTTTCTAGCTTGTGTGGCTAGAATTACGCCTACTAGTCTCTGAGGGGTTTTTGTATTTCTGTGGTGGTCAATAGTAATCTACCCTTTGTCATTTTTGACTGTCTTTATTTAGATCTGCTCTTTTTTACTTTTTTCAAAAAATCAACTCCTAATTCTTTGCTCCTTTGCATTGCTTTACACATCTTAATTTACTTCAGTTCAGCTTTGATTTTGATTATTTATTCTATTCTTTGAGCTTTGGGGTTGGTTTGTTCTTATTTCTCTATGTTATCCAGTTGTGGTGTTGTGTTCTTAATTTGAGATCTTTCTAACTTTTTGATACAAGTGTTCAGTACTATAAACTTCCCATTTAACACTGCCTTGGCTGTCTATCAGAAATTCTGGTATGTTTTATCTTTGTTCTCATTAATTTCAAATAATTTCTTGATTTCTGCCTTAATTTCATTATTTACCCAAATGTCATTCATGAGCAGGTTAATTGCCATGTAATTATATAGTTTTGAGTGATTTTCTTACTATTGATTTATTTTTTATTGGGCTGTAGTATGACACCATGGTTGGCATAATTTTGTGTTTTTTAAAAATGTGCTAAGGATTGTTTTATGGCCCATTGTGTAGTCAATTTTAGACTATGTGCCAGGTGCAGATTAGAAGAATATATATTCTCTTTTTTTATTGGGAAGACTGTTCTGCAGATGTTTATTAGGTCCATTTGGTAAAGTGTCATGTTCAGGTCCTGAATATGTTTTTAATGTTTTGCCTCAATGATCTGTCTAATACTATTAGTGGGATATTGAAGTCTCTCAACATTACGGTGTGGTAATCTAAGTCTCTCTGTAGGTCTCTATGAGCTTGCTTTATGAATCTGGGTGTTCCTTTCTTGGGTGCATATATATGTAGGATAGTTATTTCTTCTTGTTGAATTGAGCCCTTTACTATTATATAATGCCCTTTGTCATTTGTGGTGGTGGTGGCATGGGGCAGGGCACAGGGATACCAGTTTTCCTGTGTGTCCATGCCAGTGGCAGTGGTAACAACAAATGGGGATTGGGGGCACTGGTGACCATGTTTGTGTTTGGGCTGGCAATGGCAGCATAGCATCACAGTACTGCAATGGGATTGGGGAGCAGGTACACTCTAGTGGACAGCAGTGGTACAGTGTGGTGTATACACACTCATATACCAGCAGGGAAGGGGAAGAAAGGTTTGCTCATGCAAATGCATGTTGGCAAATCAATGGGAGTGGCTGTGGGCAAGTCCATGCTGGCAAGGTGGCACAGAGGAGGCTATGCTGTGGGGAGGATTTGAGTGGGTTGGTGCATGTTGGCAGGGGCCATTTTTTTGAAGCTGTCTGATGGTCATGTAGAGTCTGGCAGTATAGAAGCTATAATTTGGGCCCCTGAGAAGCATCCAGGTTGGGCATCCAAGTCTGCACTGCAAGTAGGCACAGCCAGGCTGGGGCTCTGGGAGAGACCAGCAAACAGAAGAGTGCTCAGGTCAGACTGCTCCCATCTCACAGGTAGAATACCCTACTCTGTTCTGTTCTAACAATACCCTAAGGCTAGAGTCTCCTAGAGGAGTATAGCAAGCCTTGGGATATGGCAGTGCTGTCCCTTGCCATGCGCCCCTGCAGATGTTTCTGAACCAAACACTCCGGTTTCTGCACAGGCTATAGGCCTGCTCCTACCACCTCTCTAACCAGCAGTCCCTGACAGCTCAAGTGCCTGTTGCCAAGATTCCAGGGGTCTATGGCAAGAGGTGGTTGCTCACCATGTGCTCAACCCACCCCGTCCCCAGGAGTTGCTGGGATCCAGGAATGAGTCCTGGTGCATGGTATTGCTGTGAGAATTCCCTGCTTCTTCACCCTTCAGCCCAGTGTCTGTGTCCTCCCTCTATTCACTCTCAATGCCTTCATTCCAAAGATCTGCTCAGAGTGTGCTAGTCTTCCTGGGGTCCTGTTCCCTCAGCAGCGGATACTCCTGCTAGCTGTGTCTAGTCAGCCATCTTCCCTTGTGAGATTCTCTATCTTTTACTATGAGAACAATTTCTCTGTTGCAAGACCATTTTATAAAAATTGGCAAGGTCAGTCAGTAAATTTTATCATAATGGCTAAATAAATTAACACAGGTTGACTTGAGAACACTGGAAACATATATCCAGACTTTCATTTGCAACTATGGTCCATCTTACTGATATTCCAACTATACACTTTTTGAACAGTGCATGTTTTTTTCCATTCAAGTCAATGTGAAGCAATCAGACACTTTCATATCTGTAGAATGCCATCCTTCTTTTAAAAGAGCTGTTTTTAGTAACAACATGGCATCCAGATAAAAATAACAAAAGAAGGCCTGCGGGACTACAAAAAGATTAACTCCACTGTCAGCCATCACATTTTCATAATAAGGTACTTTGTGGTTAGCTATGGGACATCCAGAAGCTGTGTAAGGAATTTAGAGGTAAAAGATAAAACAATATTATAATGTTTAAAAAATGCACAAGATTAGTGTCATATGGCATTAGATGTTCCAGGCCTTCTCCATTCTCTTCAAGCCCTGAATATAGTCGTTTTCTCTAACATGTAGCTGATGAATTGCTTGTCTCTTACTGGATAATATGAGTGCTATTTGATATGCAGTTCTTCAACTTTTCCTTTTCAGTTTTAAATTACTTCAAATTCCATTTCTAGGATTTATTCTATAGAAATATTAATAAAACATGCACCTATAGACATGCATATTAATTTCAATAACAATAACAAAACTTAGAAATAACTTAAATGCACATCACATGAATTGAGATGATAAAACTTGGAATAGTTACATAAAGGGTCTTCTCGCTGGCACTCTTAAAAAAGAGAGAGATATACATAATTGACAACTGATGGTAAAACTAACAAATTTAAAAAGTACATATTTCATCCTATTTGTATTAAATAATAATAAATTATGTATGCTAATTCATGCCTAGAAAAATACAGAGGAACTGATGGCAAATTACCCATGAGGGAATGATTCTGTTATAGGACAAATTCATTTTCTCCTTTTCTAAATTTGTACGGTGTTACACTTTTTAATATATATCAAATTTGTAGTTGTTAGCAAACAATAAAAGTATTTATTAAAATACTGTATAATGACTTTTTTTCCTCTTTTTCAAACTTACCTCAGGGTGACTTTAATGCTGTCATAATTAACAAGACTGTTCTGTTTTTCACTAGAGTTTGGAATTTCATTCTTTTCTCACTTTCCAGAGTCATACTTCCTCAATTATTTTATCATATACCTCCATCTTCAGAGTTTCACTGTGGCTTACAATATTCTTAGGTTTCATAAAATAAGTACTTGCCAAATTATGTAAAATAATGAATAAATAAGTACATGAGCAGCAAATTTTGAAAGCATGTTTTAATATTTTCTTCTCCAGCCAAATTCTAAAATGAGTTATATCTATTTTATTAATTTGTGTTCTAAATCTACCTATCATTTCTTCCCTCACTGGTTCTATACTATCCATTGAAAGCTTAAAAATCATGAGTAATTTTGTAATCATAAAACCCAAGGGTTGGGAAACTAATTCTGAAATGTCCAGACAGTAAAGATATTAGTCTTCACTGGTCATACAGTCTCTGCTGTAACTAAACTCTGCTGTTATAGCAAGAAAGCTTGAATAGACAAAATATTTGATAAATGACTATAGTGGTATTTAAATAAAATAAGATAGATAGATAGATAGATAGATAGTTACAGGAAGCAGGCTGGATTTGGCTTGTGATATATAATTTGCAGGCTTCTGATATAATCTAAGAGCTAATTTGCAATTATCATTCATCATTAGTTCACTACAGCATTTGACACTGTTTCCTTATTATTAAACCTCCTCTCTGGACAGAGACAATTTAGGCTTACTAAATGTCCCATGGACTCTTCTGCATTTCCAGCTCACCCCTGCAGTTATATTGGAGCCCATGAATTATTATGGCCAATAGATTTGAGTGGAAGTGAGGTGTGTTCTTTCTTGACTACCTGACAAAGGTAAAAATGAGGGTATGAATTCTCTATGCACTCCATCTTGTTTGTGTTGAGAGAGGGAAAGTATTCCAAAATGTCAGCATGGCAGGAAGAATGCTCCCAGGATTTCTGGGTCACAGTTGAGATGAAGTGCTAAGAAGAGAATGCTCATAATAGTCTATCACAAAACAACAACAACAACAAAAACACTTTCTGTGTTAGAAGTCTGAGATATCAGGGTTTATAAGTTATGTCATAAGCAAGCCTATCCTGACATTTCAACAATGGTATACCAACAAATGGGTTATCTTCATGTTTATCCTTCTTGAAGTTTCTTGAGTTTAATTAATTTTGAAATTTATATTCTTCCTAAAGAAACTATGGTATATATGCAAAATAGAATATTATTCAACTATAAAATAATAATCTCCTGTCATTTGCATCAACATAGATGAGGTTGAAGTACATTTCATTAAGTTAAATAAGCTAGGTACAGAAAGACAAAAGCTGTGTGTTTTCACTGATGTGGGAACTATGTTCTCATGGACGTAGAGAATAGAATGGTGGCTACCATAGGTTGAGAATGATGATGAGGGGGATGAAGAGAAGTTGGTTAATTGGTAGAAAAATGCAGTTAGATAGAAGGAATAAGTTATAGTGTTCAATGACACAGTAGGGTGATTATAGTTAAAAATATTTATTATATATTTCAAAATAGCTAGAAGAGAAGTTTTGGAATATTCTCAATATAAAAAAATAAATAAATATTTGAGATGATGGATATCTCACTGACCTAAATTTGATCATTACATGTTGTACATATGTATCAAAATACTATATGTACCCTATGTATAATTATTACCTACCAATACAAAATGTATATATTTTCCCAACTATAGGTTACACTGTCTACTGTTTTGGGATCTTATTTCTTTGCTTTATTCCCTCTCGCTTCTTTTCTGACTCTGATTAACAGCAGGTTATATCTTTTGATATTATTCTGTAGATCTCTAAGACTCTCTAAATCATCAAAATACAAAATGTTATTGATATATCTTTAATTTCTTTGCTTGGTGACCTTCATTTTGTTGTTAAAGTCATATATATTCTTTTTAATATTGTTTGTTTCATTAATTTTTCAGTTCCACAATTTTTATTATTATTATTGATCATTTCCATATCGCTATTGGGATTTTCTATGTATTTATTCACTGGATCTATACTTTCTTTTCTCTTTTTGAGCAGAAAAATGAATTATAATCTTTGTCTACTTATTGCAACAAATTTGTCATATCAAGTTATATATCTGTTGACTGTCTTTTTTTGAGAATGAGTCTTTGTTGAAAAAGTTGCATTTTATCCTTAACATTGTAAATATTATGTTTTGGATTATGTATATTTCTATGAATAATTCTGATTTCTTTTGTTTTAGCAGGTAATTAAACTTGTTTCAACCTAAATTATAAATGCTGGGTTTTGAATAACACCTCAGATCTCAGTGTAATTTGTTAATTCATATGGTTAATTTTATCCCAAGTATGGTTCAGAGGTTAGTCTGAAATTTGGGCAGAGTTTATACATAAAATATGTGGCTCATTCTCTCTGACCTTCTCCTTTCTTGAACTGTACCTTTATTTTCAAGAAAATAGCTCTTTCTATCATAAAGCCTGTGGTTTTCATTCTATCTTTAGTTATTCATTCATTCTTTCATTTAATTATCATCAACAGTTGGGCTTTCTCCAGGCTAAAAACAAAACGTTGCTAGTGTATATTAACAAACCCTAAGAAATATTTGTCTGCATGGATTCTGTTGGTAGTAGACCAACAAGAAAAGTATATTAGTGAGTAGCCTGAATTTATGGCATTGGATTCTAGCTTTAACATACTAGCTTGAAAATCTGTGTGCTCAGTTACTTCATTAGAACCTGGACTTACCCTTAGCCCAGACTAAATGCAATTGATATGACAGAAATTTCTTGCTATAATGAAGAGATAGAAATCTAAATAATTCAGTAGGTAGAGACATTGACATGTATTTATTACATGTTAAATGTTGGAAAGTACTTTAGTTGTTTCTGCTGTCTATTGACTGGAATACTGCTAGAAATTGTAGAAGGTATTCATATAAGGAATGTTTTTATGTACAAGAGATAATCTAGCTATAGGAATTGATTCTTGTTAGAAAGAAGTTTAAAGATAGAAAGTTGTGGGTACTGCTTCTAAGGATGAACAGTGACAGGGCCAGCATTTTTGTGACCCTAATATGGCTTTTCTAGTTTAACTTTACCCATCTGCTTTCAAAGCAGAAATAAAGCGATTAGGCCAGTCATTTTAGCCTCTTTATCTAGACAGAAAAAATATCTTCATAAATACCCCAAAAGACCTCCTTAAATATCTAACTTGCCAGATCAAAGTAACATAACCACTTCTATCTGCAAAGGAGATTGGGTAAAAGGAGAATTAGATTGTCATAATTGGTTTAAATGAACAAATCTCTTTCCATTGGCATACTGCCCCTCTGAAATGCTTTGTGGTTATGTAAGCCACATTTCAGTGAGTAATTAATAGTAAATAAACTACTGACAATGTTTTTGGAAGGAAGAAAAGGAGTCCAGAATACCAGAGGCTACATAAAGTTAAATGTTGTTGTCACATATGTCAATGCCAATGTGGTAATCAATATGGTCTGCCCCACAGGTATATTTAGTGATGATTAGTAAATTATGAAATTCCCAGGTCTGAAATAGCCCACTAAGGTTGATTTTGTAGTACATTAATGAAAAGGTCCATGTTTGTTATAGAGAAAACCAGGCATTAAAAATAAAGAGTGATGGTAACTTTCTTTATTTCAGGACAGGAGTCAAATAACAAACAATGCCTTTCAAATGAAGAAAAATCTGTAACTCATTCAGAAATGATACTGTAATAACATGATTACATACTGGGAATTCCTCTTAACCTTCCCCAAGGGACCTAAAACAACTCAACTGGGTAATTTTGCCAATAGGGGGTAAGTAGTATTGAAAAACACCTCTTAGTAAATACCAATTCTAAGGAAGCCAGAACATCAGGTCCAACAGTCAAAGCCAAGGGGACAAGTGTTTAAAGCATGTCTAACATAATCTTCCTCATAAGATAAGTAAGACTGAATATGTCATTTGAACATGTATCCTAAACGCCTGACAGTAGGTCACATGTAATGACTCATGCCTATAATCCAACACTTTAGGAGACCATGAACTGGAGATGGCTTCCCTTGGGGAAGGTTAAGATGGCTTGAGGCCATGAACTGGAGATCAGCCTGAGCAAAAAGTGAGACCTATTCTCTACCAAAAAAAAAAAAAGAAAAACAATTTTAATGTAGCTGAGTGTGGTGGAGCACTACTGTAGTCTCAGCTGCTTGAGAGGCTATGGTGGAAGGATCACTTGAGCTCAGCAGTTTGAGGCTGCAATGAGCTATGATCATACAACTACACTGCAGCCTGGGCAACAGAGCAAGACTTCATCTCTTTAAAAAATAATTAAAAAAATAAGTGAAATTAAAATAAAAAATATATCCAGCAGAATTAATATAAGAACTCACTGATACAACAAGTTAAGACTACTATAAGAGAAAAGGGCAATAATTTTTAACATAATGTCCAGGGTAAATCACAGCTATTAGCATCAACATAAAAACGTTAAAGAATTAGGAATGGTGATTCTTATCCCATTTTTATATCAGACTCTATATTTTCAGATATAAAAGTTATTATATCTTGAAGAAACACAATGAATATCATAAGTTTAATCATATCATCCTTCCATTGCAACTGTTCTTCCAGATATGGTCTATTGTAGGAACAAATCAATGCAGTTGGCAAGCAGCTATTGACCTGACAATACTTTTTCTCCATTTCAGTAAGATAAGATAGCACAGGAGGATTGCTTTTATCCTACAAGCCTAGAAATAAAATGTTATCATTTGTTTCAGGGTTACTTACTCTGCACAGGGCTACCATTAGCCTTTAAGCAATTGCTATTGTTTAGATGTTTGTCCTCCAAACTTCATGTTTAAATTTGATTCCCAACACTGGATGTGAAGTCTAATGGATACATTTTATGAAATGTGTTAGGTGATTTCACTGTTGTACAAACATCATACAGTGTACTTACACAAACCCAGAAGGCATATCTTACTACACCTCTAAGTTATATGGTATTCCCTGTTGCTCCTAGGCTATAAACCGGTACCTCATGTACTGAATATTAATTGGAACACAATGGTAAATATGTGTGTATCTAAACATAGAAAAAATACAGTAAAGTTAAAAATGTTATACCTATAGTGAGTGCTTACATGAATGGAGCTTGCATGACTGGGAGTTGTTCTGGGTGAGTCAGTGAGTAATTGATGGGTGAATGAGATGGTCTACATTGCTGTACACTACCGTAGACTTTATAAACACTGTACACTTAGGGCACACTAAATTTACCAAAAAAGTCTTCAATAATAAATTAACCTTAGCTTACAATATTTTTTCTTTATAAATTTTTAAATATTTTAACTCTTTTAACTTGTTAACTCTTTTGTAAAGCACAGCTTAAAACACAAACATATTGAAAGCTGTACATAGTATTTAAATATTTATTCTATACATTTTTTCTATTTTTTAAACTGTTTAAAGTTTTTTTTTTTTTTTTTTTTTAAATAAAAACTAAGGCACAAACTCCATACATTAACCTAGGCCTACCCAGGGTTAGGATAATTTGTATCACCATCTACCACCTCCACATTGCATTGAAAGGTCCTCAGGGGCAATAACATCTGTGTGTGGAGCTGTCGTGTTCCATTATAACAATGTCTTCTTCTAAAATATCTCCTGAGAGACGTGCCTGAGGCTGTTTTACGGTTAACTTTATAGATAGATATATAGATAGATAAAAGTGCACTCTAAAATTACAATGAAATGTATAATACAGAAAATACATGAGTAATTAACAGTCATTTATTACAATTATCAAGTATTATTCACGGTTCATAATTGTATGTGCTATACTTGTATAGGACTGGCAGCAGAGTAGGCTTGTTTACACCAATATCACCACATTAACCTGAGTAATGCATTTCACTACAATGTTATGAAGCCTATGACCTAAGTAGGTGATAAGAATTTTTCAGTTCCATTATAATCTTTTAGGACCACCATGGTATATAGAGTCTATGTTGACTGAAATGTCATCATGAAGTATATAACAGTATTCTGAGATTGAGAATAAATCACACAAAGATACAGGAGTCTGCTACATCAAGGAATTTTTTTGACAGGCCAAAAATCTGGAACATGCCAGTCTTTTCCATCTGAGAGAACAAGGCAAGATGCTGTAACTTTGTTACCCCAACCACTAAGAAAAGAACCTGCTGATAGGATTTGGAGGGAACATATATCACATTTTAGCTGAGTGCTCCAACATATTACCTGAGACATGCCCAAAGTAAACAGCTTTCCATGGTGTTCCATACCAGAAAGGCAGCTTTTCCAGGCAGTGCCTCTTCCACTTTGCACTTACAATCTAGGAATAGAAATACCATTTGACCCAGTAATCCCATTAATGGGTATATTACCAAAGGATTACAAATCATTCTATTATAAAGACACATGCACACATATGTTCATTGCGGCACTGTTTACAATAGAAAAGACTTGGAACCAAACCAAATGCCCATCAGAAATAGACTGGATAAAGAAAAGGTGGCATATATACAACATGGAATACTATGCAGCCATAAAAAAGGATCAATTCATGTCCTTTGCAGGGACATGGATGAAGCCAGAAACCATCATTCTCAACAAACTGACACAAGAACAGAACCAAACACTGCATGTTCTCACTCATAAGTGAGTGTTGAACAATGAGAACACATGGACACAGAGAGGAGAATATTACACACCAGGGCCTGTTAGGGGCTGGGGGTGCTAGGGTAGGGATACGGGGGTAGGGGGATTGGGGAGGGATAAATTAGGAGAAATACCTAATGTAGATGATGGAGGGGGATGGACGCAGCACACCACCATGGCATGTGTATACCTATGTAACAATCGTGCACAATCTGTACATGTACCCAGAACTTAAAGTATAATTAAATAAAAAAAGAAAAAAGAAAGAGTCAATGTGGCCCAGTGTTTCTATGCTAACTGATGGCAAGCTAACATGAGAGAGAGCCCAAGTGAGGCCCCCCGGGATTTGAAGCTATGTAGTGCCCTCTTCCAGAAGTAACTCTATTATTATCCTTTGATAACAGTTCTTGGCTTGCTAGGGACCATTCTGAAGGTTCAGCATATGTCCATGGGGCATCAACTGACTGCTTGGTTTTGTTGTTGTTTCTAGTAGTTGACCCTGTACTGGATGTAAATGAATCCACTCAGCTATTAGATCCAGATCTCTGACTAGCACTTCATCATCAGAGGGATGAGGGCTATATAAAAGACTGAACCCAGGTATTTCTTTAAAGTATAAGAAAGTCACATTACTAGGTTATTCACATTCCTAATGTGCCAATTTCTGCTGTATTATTATTGCCTTCCCTTGACCCACATTCATAGCCTCATGTGGATTTTTTAGGGCGCTTTAATTGAGGAATAAAAATTTAATCCTAGTTTGATTTATATGACTCCATATGCTATGATGGCAACAGCTAATTTATGCAGGGGTGGTACTGCAACCCCTCTACTGGCAGTCCTGAAGAATGCTGGGGTGTTCTTAACTGTGTGTTTTAATGTTACTCCTTGACAGGAAGGAAAGAAGGGCTGAGTAAGATTCTGCCATGACTCTGGGTCCCACTAATGTCTTGCCTATGTGTGTGTCTCTGAGGATACCCAATTCAGAAAAGCCTCTAAATAATGAAGTTGATAGAAAATGTCATGTATTTGTTTATATATTTTAATAAATTCCTTGTATTTTACTCCCTCACCTTCAGTATTTTATATATTTTGGTGGTTAGCTTTATAATTAATTACACAGTTGTTTTATAATTTTCAGAAACTAACAGTGATATAATTTAAAGAGGAAGTTACATTATATAGAAATTCAGAAACTGGACTGTTTACAATTACTTATAAAAGTTTTGTCTACTTTGGAAGAGTGTAAATTCATTTTTAATTTTAACAGTAGTTGTATTAAACAAAATGGGAATATTTGTGTGCAGGGAAAGGAGGTGGGGATGCAACATATAAAAATAATTTGTATAGATGTCAAACAACAAAAAGGATATTTGTTCATTCCAATGCCAGGGGGCAACTCAAGCTAAAGTTAATATTCTGTTTCCCATGTTTATGTTTTTACATACCCTCTGGAATCTACAGCTTTTGCAAATTACCAGAGTGTAGCTACTAGATGCTTCCTCTCAGGAACTTAAATAATGCAAAAATCCTGGCCAGGTGCAGTGGCTCACTTCTGTAATCCCAGCACTTTGGGAGGCCAAGGCCGGTGGATCACAAGGTCAGGAGATGGAGATCATCCTGGCCAACATGGTGAAACCCTATCTCTACTAAAAATACAAAAATTAGCTGGGTGTGGTGGCACGTACCTGTAATTCCAGCAACTCAGGAGGCCGAGGCAGGAGAATTGCTTGAACCCAGGAGTTGGAGGTTGCAGTGAGCCAAGATCATGCCACTGCACTCCAGCCTGGGTGACAGAGAGAGATTCCATCTCAAAAAAGAAGAGAAAAAGGAAAACAGAAATAACTTCATCATCAACAAACTAGACGTCCACTCAGAGGCCCAATCTGAAAGTCAGCAACTACAGAGACGACAGGAGGATAAATACACAAACATGGGAAGAAACCAGCACAAAAAGGATGAAAACACCCAAAAACAGAACACCTCTCCTCCAACAAGGGATCACAACTCCTCCCCAGCAAGGGAACAAGGCTGGATGGAGACGGAGTGTGACGAAATGACTGAATCAGGCTTCAGAAGGTGGGTAATAAGAAACTTCTGTGAGCTAAAAGAACATGTTCTAA